>JARHVA010003036.1:2127500-2203766 GCA_037957365.1 Torreya grandis | reverse complement strand
AATATCAGTTATAGACTTTGTTGAGGTGGTTGTCATTATGGTAAGGGTTTTCATACTCAAATATTTTATTATATTTAACCCTTTGTCTTTAGGGTTTTCATTCGATGGGATTTTAAGGAGATCTTCACCCCTCTTTAAGTTAACTGCCTTGGGTGTTGGGGTGTCTTTGACTTTAATCAATTGTGGGGGATTTATCACACCATTGGTGGGAAAGTGATAATCAATGTGTAAACCTAGTTATTTTTTCATGGTTTATTAAAGGGAATCAAAGGGATTAGGGTCCCTTTGTGTAGCAAAGAATTTCCAAAAATGGAAGAACCTAAATTAATGGATCATGGTAAAAGGGATTGCATTCATCTTATAAATCCAAGGTCTACCTAAGATGATGTTATAGATTGTATCCTTATTAATCACATAAAATGTTGTCAACATAGTCATGGGACCCAAATTTACTAGAAACATGATAGTTCCTAAGAAATTAGACTTGAGGATATTGTAGCCTCATAAAGTGTTCCTAGTATATAAATTGGTTTCCCCATAACTAAGTTTATAGAGGAATGAAAATGGGGATATATTGATAGTCACTCCATCATCAATCATTGATATATTTAAATAGTTATTATAGATACACACTTCTAGATATAAAGTTGGATCTCCACTTCTATCCATTTTAACATCTCAGGGTAGTATTCTAAGGTCAAAGAAGTAACCAATGTATATCATTTTTATCTAGGTGGTAACATGTCCAAATGAATGTGATTGATATGACCTTGAGGTAGAGGTGTGATGCTAGCTTGGTGGCCTAATCCCAAGGAATAAAACAATGCCAAATGATGGGCATGAGTTTTTTTGAGAAAGTCTAAGAAATAGATATGGGAAAATGTCTCTATGAGGTTAGAAATCAAGTCATTATTCCCTATGGTATTGATGTTGGTGCCAGTCTCTAAGAGATTTTTCATGTACAATATTGTGGACTCATATTATATTTTGCAAGTAATGATGTTCACATATTCCTTAGTTTCTAACTCTAAAACTCATATAATGCAAGTTTTCCCTTATGGTCCTAATTGGGGAGCCACATCTATGCTGACTATTCCTATGGTAGAGGCTACAACATCATGAGTACCAACTTATTGAGGTTAGATGGTTTGGGATAGTGCATCACTGATGGTCTAGAAATGGGTTTTGATATATGTCCAAGTTAACATTTTGTGGTATCACATGAATGGTTGCTAAGGAATGAAGGTTTACATTAGAATTACCTAATAACATGTCTATAACTATTTACCATTTGTCTTTAGAGAGTATTTGAATGAACTTATTATATTACCTATAGTTACAAGTATTGTGTCTAACGACTCTATCAAATAGGCAGTAGTCAATTGGATTGTAATCCTTGGGTCTCTAATTTTGGTTTTATTTACCAAAGTATTGTGTGTTTTTTTCTTAAGGAAACTATTTATTTTAATATTATGGATAATGGAACATGTTGGAATTGTTTTGGAGGCATATTTTGAAATTGTATGCTATAGGGTAGAGGATGGTTAAAATCAACCACATGAATTATGGACTAAGGATTCTAGTTCCTTACACTTGCATTATTGTTTTTGTTATTATTATTTTTGTCATGGATTAAGGAGAGTTATTGTTGACAATGATCATACTCTTATTTTTGTCTATCATTTTTCAATGGTATTTTAGTTCCTATTCATAACCTTAAGACCTTGATTTTTGGGGTTTTGATAACCCCCATTATTTTTATTTGGGAAAATTATCTTTCTGTTGGTCCCATATGTTTTACAACTATTATTAATGGCCTCTTCATCAATTCTTAGATCACTTTAAATTATTTATTCATAGGACGTGTATGGAAATTTTGACAAATATTCTCCCATTTATTTGTTAAATGATTTCAAGAAGAGATCACATGGTTCCCTTTAAATCACATGTGGCATGCTAGAAAAAGAATATAAGACTTTTTAACATTTTGTGATAAAGTGGGAAATGGGTTTGTTGTGTTCTTTCTTGATGTGTAATAACTATCATATGCTAGTCTTAAGGAGCTTTCTCATGTCAAAAATATTTGAAAAAACCAACCATGAGTTGGTGAAATGAATGTGTATACCCATCAAGAAGGTGATAATACCAATCAAGAGAAATTCCTTCAAGGGTTTTGAATTTTTTTTTTTCAACTACCCCATTCCATGACAAGATATCTCAAACATTAGTAGTATATGAATTAAATGCACATGTTATCTCTTTCTCCTTTGAATTTAAGGAAGTTAGGTAGGGGATGGGGAAAAATAAATCCATCCATACTATGATTGAGGGGTTATTTCATATAGTCAATTTATGTCCCAATAGTATTGAAGTTTACCAAAGGCAAGGTGGGATGGGATTGAATATGGATAATTTTATGAGTATTAAGGTAACTATTAAAAGTAAATGTAACTTGATATTGTGGGGTGTATTAATCTAGAAAATAGTTATCTGAATAGGTGGACTTATAATATATATGATAATAGGGTGAAAGAGAGTTAGATGAAGGAGTGGGATGAGGTATTTAAAAAGGAAGAGTGTATGTGGGTGGAGAGTTGGTGACCACATAAATTAAGAGAATGTAATATGGTGGTGTATTGATCATCACATTATTGGGAAAATTTTAAGATATTGGTGTGTTGATCACCACATTTTAGGAAGAGTGTAAAGTGGTGGCATGTTGACCAAATACATTGTTAGGATGGGTGTAGGTATAAATAATTCCAATGAGATTTTGAAGAGGAGGTTGGTATGATGGAAGAATGTTGGAAGAAAATAGGTTGGGGATGCCATGAGTAAGAATGTCCCTAGGATATTTATTTGAGGTATAATTGGAAAGAGGTGAGTTAGATGAGTAGAGTAACGGTTGGTAAGTTATCATTGAAATGGAAATAGGGGATGAATGTCCTTATTTAGGAGGATTAGTGACTACCCCTTGATTTTAAGAGGATTGGTTACTCTCTAAATCTTGAATATGACCCACCAAAGTTAGATGAGTTTATTATAAGAAGTGGTGGTTCTAATGATCTCATTGGTAGTAGGTTCAATAGGTATGATTTGATGACCACTAGTGAACTGGTTTGGGTTAGAGGTCTTTGAAGGAGCATTTGGGTGTTACTCATATGGGTTTGTGATGTTTTAGTTATTAGTGTTGGGATGAAAAGTTACTTATAATATACTTATCACATCTTCTAGATTGTATATTATATCAATGTATTGATTATACGTGGATGCACTTTTAGAATTTGATGTTTTTGGACTAACTGATGTTTTTGTTACAATATGAGGGTTGGTCCTATTTCCACTAGTGAAGTACATGTTATTATAATTGGGGTGGTTTATATAATTTTTATATGAATCACATATCTCATGGATCACTACCTTATTAAAGTTTTTGAGTTAAAGGGATGGATTTGGATTTGGGTTTTTGTGTTGTGTAGAAGTATTGTTATTCTAACTATGGAGGGAGGCTTCACCACTAGGTTTAAGGATCTTTATATAGGTTTAAAAGTTTATGGTTCTTTCAAATATGTCTTGACTTGTCATATTTAGGGGGTATATGAATACCCACAAAATATATAAGAGAGAAAAATTGAAGAAAAGAGAGAAAACAAGAATACACAAAAAGATATGCCTTTTACATTAGGTTTACCAATTATATAAATGAAAAGTGACATGCCAACCTTGTGCAAAGAACTTTTTGAGGTCTGGTTAAGATAATTGATTAAGATATGATTAAGATGAATAGGTATAGGGGTTATGAAAACTAAGTTTAGGTATTATAATATGGATTTGAATGATAAGAGATAAAGGATGATCATGATGACATAAAAAGAGCTCTAAAATGTCATGTTTCTAGTTTAGAATTGATAACTAGTGGGAAATGGAACTTAAGGGTCCCTCAATGTCATAAATGATGGTTTATTGGAGTTTTTGGTCGATGCTAGAGATGAAAAATTGGGTATAGTTGGGTTGGATGACTCTAGGGATTTGATCAACTCTTTATAGTTACCTAGTCAATGTCATATGCAAAGAAAATTAAAATATGATGAGTATAGTCTCAAAGAGAAGGAAAAGAGGATGATTAAGATCTAGACTTGGAGAACATTATATTGAAAACCTCACATATGAATGAGTATAATGATGGGGTTAACTTGCATATGATCTTGATTATCAATAAATTTAAGTTGATTAACTATGAGATGATGGATTGGAGTGAAATGGAAAAACTCATTTCTAAGATTTGTGTTGATGTCACTTTGAGTATTACTACCAAGAACATGATACCTAACCTTAGGTAAGATACTAGTTCTAATAATGTATGGACACTCTAGGAATGCCATAAAAGATGCCAAGATAATGATGTGATGGATTACTTAAGTGTATGTCTCATTTCATAAATGGTATGAGAGATGTACTTTCTATTATGGATGTGTTGAAGCAAGGTTTGTGATTATACTCATCTTGACAAGGTTTCATTTGTTGTGTTTTTGTTTTTTGGCAATATTTGATAAATGAAAGTGATCTATGCTAACTGTTGAAAATTGAAAGTGTTTTTCAATGCTTGAAGGAAATATTAAAGAAAATAAAAGTAAATACAATTGTTTTTTTTTAATGATATTTTGATTCATGTAATACTAAAAATAAAATCTAGACTAAGTATACAAGTGATGGGTTTTACCCTTTTCTAGATGCGAGCTCTCGCCTATATAGAAACTAAATGAATATATTTTTATTATTGTCTTTTTAAATTTTGAATGAATGAAACTATATGAAATAAATTTTTTTTAACATGTTAAAAAAATCAGATCCAAACCCTAGGTAATATAACTTCCAAGTATCTATAAATTCTTTTGTGCATGCAAGCTATAAATTAGTCTTTTGAGGGTTTTAAATGATTGTTTATAAAACTAAATTAACTAATATCAGATGAATTAAAAATAAAACTTATGATTTTATATTTTTAAACAATGCTATTTTTCTTATGCAAATGAATAAAATTATATCTAAGATGTAAATGTTCTTTTGTTTAGGTTTTCTAGGGATGTGTGTGTGCACACTTGTTTGTGAATGTAAAACTTACTTAAAACTAAAAATGATTTTTTTAAAAACTAAAAGTGATTTATTCTATTCATATAATTTACCCTACGTTTGATGTAAAATATGTGATTTTAGATATTTTATTATGTAAATGTAAATAATTAAAATATAAAATATGTTTTTGGTGTAAAAGAAAGAGAGGAGAAGAGTTATTTTCAATCTATTTTATATATTTTGGATGTAAATTACAATATAAATGTAAAATATAATATAAATTAATATAATTAAATAAAATTGAAATTGAAAACCCCCAACCTAAAAAAATAAGCAAGAGAAACACAATATTGAAAAGAATAGTAGTTGAATAGTGGTTAGACTTATCCATGATGGCAGGTTTATTTAGGAAGATCAATGAATTAATAAAAAAATAGAGAATTCGATAGTTATACTATGGAATATACTATAATATTTGAACATACCATGTCTAGATTACATTTTGTGACATCCCACAAAACTACACATAATAAAAAAACATATAGAAATGACGTGACCATTTGAGTATATCATTATATTTATACTAGTAAAATAGATGGAGAGAATGTTGCCTAAAGTTACCATATGTTGTAATCTATCTATACTTGAGCACTATGTTCTAAACTATATTGTGTAAACATTTTGAGGATATTAATAAATAATATAACTAAGATCATGAATCCATATCTATGTTATGTGAATTACATTGATTATGGTTAAGAATACAATTTTAGCTAATCTAATTGGATAGTTTATGTAAACATTAGTTAATATAGGACATCAAACTATGAATTCATAATTTGACATTGTTTTCATGTCAACATTTGTTGTTTGAGCCTAGGTCTTGGGAAAAAATAATGAATAGATAAAATTACCCACTAGAGTTTTGGAAACCATAAATAAAGGAAATAAAACATTGGTGAGAACCCAAACTATAATAATTCATTCAATAAGAAGCCAAAATAATAAAAAGTATAGTGGATCAAGTAATACATGAATTGTATAGACTAGAAGATGAAGTTTTTTGGGTGAAATTTTTAGAATTATTGTATCCCCATATACTAAAGTTAACTGAAGCAAAAAAAAGATCTAGAGTATGAATCAACAAACCAATTAATTGGACAATAGATAAATTATAAAAATTAGAATAAATAGAGAAACCATGGACATGTGTGGTAGAATATTGGTTTGAGAAAACATTAGATTCATTTATCATACCTTTTGAAACATATATTTGGACAAATTTTGATATAAATAAAACATAATTTCTAAGAACACCATGAGATAGATTTATTAAGAATGTCCCTACTTTAATCCACATATTTTTGGTGGAAAACATTCAAATAAGAAGTGGTAGATAGTTCCTGTATGGGACATGCACCTACAAGATGATGAAAGGTAAAATGGGGAACTTGAAAGAAAGGATCTAAAATAAGATAACTATTGATGGATAAGATGTGATGACTGGGGGGTTAAATAGAAGAATGAAGGATGGAGAAAATTAACAAAGTATTAAAAATAAGATTAGTGATTATAAAGATATTAAAAAAGATGAGAGAAGGTAGAGAAAGGAAAAATAAAGAAAGAAATACAAAGAAAGGGAGAAAGAAGAGAAAATTAGGACATACAAAAAAGTAATAATGGGAAAGATATAATAATAAATGAGATTATAAGCATAGAAGAGACAAATAGAGGAAAGAGTATAAAAAAAAAATTAGAAAGAGAAGAAAGAAGGAAAAAAAGAGAGAAGGCCACCACAACATTGTGTGATAATACCACATAAGAAAGGGAAGAAAAAGTATAAGAAAAAGAGAAATAAGAAACAAGGATAATGTACAATTTAAAATTAACAATAGTGATGCCTAAACCAATTATGGGGATGGTAGGAAGATGGGTAATAGACCAAAAATGGATGTAGTAATCACACACAAAACATGTGATATTAATAAGTCAAGAAACCAAATAAATCCAATCCATGATAAAATCATTGAAGGAAAGACACATAAGAGACTCTTTAGAAGTGGAAAGCCAAATAATATATTTACCAAATATAAGAAGACTAAGTTGGACACAAGAAGGAGAAAATAAGGAAAGCAATAAGAAAGAATAAGAAGAAAAATCAAGTATGGAAGGATAAGGGAATAATATAAGAGAAGAAGAAATAGATTTCAAAAAATCAGTACGAAAGATAATCAAAAAAGTGATAAAAGACAATGAGTGGGAAATAAGGATATAATAAAGAAATAATAGAATAAGAGGAATAAATGAAGAATAATAAGATGGATATTAAAGATTAGTCAAGGATAATGGGGGAAAAAATAATGAATAAATTGAGACACCACATGATATGACCACCCCCGTCCTCCCCCATGCGAAAAAATAATATTTGAGGAGATGAACCCATTGAACCAACTATCATCCCCCATGTTGATTCAAAATATAAAGGAGACATCACCCAAAGAAAAGATAGATATAGGAGAATAATTTCACAATAGCTACATAAAACACAAAATATAATAATTAATAACAAGATACTTTGAGGAAGTACTAGGAAGAAACTACTTTGAAATTTAGTTATAGAGAGATAAAGGAAGAAATAAAATTACAAGTACACAACTATATTGCATATAAAAAGGAAAATCAAATAAAATGACAAAGTAACAAGTTACAAATCCAAAAAATAGTAATGATCAATCGACCTATGAAAAACATTAATCTAATAAAAATAAAATGGCTTAGAAAATAAAATTACCAATTTTTGGCAAGGATACTAAAGATACAGATGCCCAGCTCTTTGCTTTAGATGCATATTGGTGCATTAATAATATAATAGATAATAAAGTCAAAATATTTGATTTTTTGGGCACATTAAAAGATGAAACTCTAAAATGGTATATGAAAATAAACCTTCAACATAGTAAGTCATGGATAAAGATACACAAGCATTCAAAAGTGATTTTTAATACCCTAATACCCATATATAAAGTGTAATTAAGATGAGGGAGCTCATTTAAAGGGATAAAACATTGGTAAAATACTTTTACAAAAGATTCAAAGAAGTATAAAGGAAGTTAATAAAACCATTAACATAATAATAAAATATAAAGTGGTTTATATATGGAATATTACCACACTTAAGATCTTCTACCAACAAAAAATCATTCAAAATGTTCATTAAAGCCTTAGATATGGCAGATCGAACAGAGGCACAAACCTAAAGAAGGGAAAAAGATACAATAATGTAGACAAAGTTTAAAAAAATGGAAAAGGAGCTTGCTCAATTAAGATTGCAACAAGAAATCTAAGTGAAACCTGAGATAACCACGTCATCTTCAATTGTGAGACCCAAGATATGGTGCACCCTTTGTTATGAAGGACATAGTAAAATATAATGTCCATATACCAAGAATGTTAGGTGAGATGTAGTAGTAAAAAAACCAACCATTTGTAATGATGCCACCTATTGAACATCTAATTATATGTAAACTATATGATCATCACCCCCAACATATGTCTCTATTAATATAAGTATCTCTATCCATAAATCAATTGATATATTTACAATATGTAGGTATTTTGGCCATTATAAACAAGCCTCCCTTAGAGTAGAAGTACTAGAATAATTAAAAGAAGGAAATACAAAGGCAACATCCATAGTTAATTTTTTTAATCTACTTTTCCAGTTATAACAGTTAATCATGATCCAACCCAACATGTACAAACCCCATCTCAACCACCTCTATCACCTCATCAAATAATTAACTACCCATAGAAAAAATATTATCAAAGAAGCTATTGAGGGAATAATTAAAATTTAGGATACTGTGAAGGATATCATAGGGGGTACCTTTGAAATAAATACATACCTAGATACTAGGTAGGTTATCAAGGTAATAACTAAAATTTGAGATAATGTGAAGGATACAAAGGTGGATATCAAGGGAATAGATACCAAGGTAGAAGTAGATGAACCATGGGTATTATGGAAATAGCTATCAAGGATATCAACACTATTAGGGAGAACAAGGAAGGAATTACCAAAGAGGCAAAATGGCATAGACCAAGGTTCTCCCACTTGCTATAAGTTTGAAAAGGAGGGAAACCTAGCATGGAACTATAGTGACCAAAAACAAATAGTGTGTTTTTTTCCAATAATGTGACATACATGACGTTTATTCCTTATATAAAGACATAATATTCTTCAAAACATTCAGAGAAAAATTAGATGCCATTAGTGAAGCCAAGAAAGGCATCCAACATATCATGGAAATCCAAAGGTCTATGAACAAAGAATAAGATTAATAATATTAACCCATTACCTCTCATAAAGGTGGAATTATGTTATAAAAACTAAAAGTAAGGGAAAATTTATAATAAAATAAAAATAAGAAGACACCAACATTGAATATCCACTAAACTATAGATAATGTTAAAGTTATCATGCTTACCAAAAGTAGCTATAAAATGTAACAAGGATCTTCAGTGGGGAAACATATCAAGTGATACTAGAAACCAACAAAAATACCCTAATCTAAAGTCTCATGATGAAATTGTACACTTTAGTAAAAATTTTATTGAAGATTAAAAATGAAGAGAAGAAGACAAGAAAACATACTTTTGAGAGGAAGAAATGAAGGCACTGAAAAAATTAACACGAATGATAAATGAGAAATATTTGTTATAAAAATTTCAATAATTTTGTAAATATTGGAATAAACAGGAACACACACACCATGTGTAGTGAAATGAAAAAACCAAAACTATAAATAGAAAATTATTTAAAAAAAAAGGATCATGGAAGAATTATGTGGTATATTTGGATGAATTAGATGAAGGTTGTGATTTAAAAAAGTGTTTTTCAATTTAGGGGTAGATGTGAATGTAATGTTACAAAGAACATGGTAAGTCCTAGTTAAACATAACTTACACCCAATAAATTATGATATTGAGATGGTGGATAGAAGTCTGAAAGTAGCACTATGAGTTATAAAAGGAGTCTAAGTAAACTTTATGGGAATTTATAAAACACTCAATTTTGAGGTTATGCAATGTTAATCTCGAAATTCATCATATTATATCATATTATAGATAAGTTGGTTTATTTATTGTAATGATATATTAAGTTCTAAATATGAGTAAAGAAAACTTGAAGGTAACAACATCATGATACATATCCCACTATAAAAAAAATGAGTTACTCATGGACAGAAGCAATATGGGACAATAAAGACACTGATGAGGAATTTCATGAAATACAAGGGATATATGTTTAGGTGTTGTCAATTATCTCCATAAGGTGTCCAAGTGTGTCCATGAGTTGTCAAGTATGCATGGTTCCTAATGACAAAGTCTACCTTAGTGATCATATATGGAGCTTACTATGTTTGCCTATTTAGTCAAGGTGATGGATGTTGATGATGTATTGACCATTTTTTAAAGTTCATATGAGGGGTAAAGAGTGATTAGATTTACTTGTGAAAGTCTAGGTTCTCCTAGTCAACTTGGTAGATCTTCCTAAGTAAGCATATTGATGACATAAACATTCACATGTGTGGAGGTGTCAAAAGAAAATATAACATAGGTTTTTTGATACTTGTGCCTAGATAATGTGTTTCAAATTTAAGGTCTTGACATGAGGTGTAGAAAAATTTATTGTGGTGCAAAGTTGGTTTCCCAAGTAGATTTCACCAGTTTCCATAGTTAAATTTGCATTAAAAAGTGACCATTGGAATTTAAATATTTGAATTTACAAAGGAAAACTAGTCCTCCTTATTTTGACTAATTTTTTTTATTTAGGATGAATTTTATGGTGGTATAAAAATAAAAGTGGTATAAAATTTCAAGGATAATCTAGGGAAAATGATTTGGAGGTTTGACTAGGTTAACTAAGGATCTGATTTTATTTTCAAGTGACCCAAGAAGGATGTTTGAGTTTTTTCTTGATGGTGTTTGGATGTTTAAATGTGAATTAGATATTGGAGAATGTTTTAAACTCCCTAAGGATAATTTTTATTGATTTTGGAGGTTTTACCAATCCATCTTTAGTATTAACAATTGCTTACAAATTGACTTTTTAATCATTGATGGTGGTTTCATGTACAAGACAAATGTTTGATAGGTTTTGCATATGCAGAGGTGTGTAAGGATAAATTTAATCATTTTAGGATGTCTTAGGGGTCATGTATCATGGATATATATGATTTAAATGGGTATTGTGTTATTATTTTTGCTTGGTGAAGTGCTAAGAGGGTGATTAGGTCTCCATGGACCTAAAAAGGCTTATTAGGCCTAATTGAAAGGTGTTGATGCTTAAGGGTGATGTATCAAAGATATGGATGACATATGTGGATGATTTTTATCCTATTTGAATTTTAATTTAATCCTTAATGGCTAAGGTATGTCTCATGGCTGATCAAGAAGATGATGATCATGAAGGCTCTATAAAGAGTATAAACAAAGATGAAGGTTTCTAGAGTTGTTATGCGAAGTATAGTGAAGTGTGAGTCTGATTAGTGGATAAATTAAAGAGTAGATAAGGTTTATGAATATGCGTAACCTATAGGTCATATTTGAGATGCTGTAATAGTTTTATTGAATGGTTGAATATTTAAGATGATCAAAGAAGTATAAAGTGATCCAAAAGGGTGTTTTGGATGCATTGATTATATGTGAAGGTTTGAGAGTGTGTTAAGGGTTGACTATAATTTATGTTCACTATTTATCCATTATATTTAAAGTAAATTATGGTTATATAGGTGTTGATATAATAAGGTGTTATGTGGGTGCTCAACATCTAGGACAAGTGGGTACTTGTTCATGCATAGGGGTTGGTGCTCCTTATGAAATGGGTACTTCACTAAAGTCTCTTATTTGTAAATATTTAATAGGACTATAATCCACTTTTTTTTAGACTTGAGAGTGTGTTATATCCCCCATGAGGGTTTACCATATAATCCATGTGTTATGAGTGTTAATCTTTCATACTTTCTTTGTTCATTACAATAACTAGTTTATATGTTTCATGGATGCTTATATTGAATGTTTGAGAGTTTGAAGTTTTGAAATTGGAATTGAATTAATTACATCACTAATTCACCCCTTACCCCTCTTAGTTATTGTACTTATAAAAATTAGTATCATATCCAGACATTCTTTTCAAGTTTAACCACTTGAAGGTGATCATAGGTACAATGGATGATAAAGAGGCTGAGACATATCTTTAAGAAGAACTAGTATGTGCCTTATTAGAGATCAAATTTACAAAGGAAGAGAATGAAATATTGAAGAAAAATAAAGTATGTAAGAATTCAGATTTTAATTCCTCCATATATTATGATATTAATGCAATCATTGATGGTGTGAAGTAAAAAATAGATAAACTAACATCAATAGTCAAGAATTTGCAGGACATGATGGATAAAGTCCTAAATCAAAGATTAGATGGAAGGTAAATATATAAAATATTAATGTGCTTCTATCTAAGAAAAATTAGAATCATATTTATCACAAATAACTTAAAGATGAAAATTCTTGTGTTTATGATGGACAAGTAAAAAGAATGTCTAACATGAATAACTATAGTTATGTTTTCAATGAGTATTACTACAATTGTAATGAATATGGTCATAGATATAGGGACTATGCTTTCTCTTAAAAAAATAGAAATGGGATTCTATGATATAAATACAACCAATAGGGACATATAGCTAATCATTACAAGAGGGATTATTGGAAAAAAGGCATACATATAACTGATACCATCAAATGGTTCAAAGAAGACAAATCCAAGATTGAAGAAAAGAAGAAGTAGAATTCAGGTAATGTACCAAAGGAAGAGTCAATGTTTGTTCAAATTGCCTTGAATACTCAAGAGGATGAAAATAAGAAATGTTACATAGACATTGGATGCTCAACTCATATGACATGAGACAAGATCAAGTTTATCTCTCTCAAAAAAGACAATTCAAGATCAGTGAGATTTGGTGACAATAATTATGCTAACATAGTTGGCAAAGGGCCTATAAGTTTAGATAATGGCCATAATAGAAATAATAATGATTTATATGTATAAGGTTTGAAAAATAATCCTATAAGTGTTATCCAAATGTGTAATCAAGGAAATTTTCTAACCTTTCATGATCAAGGATGTGAAATGAGCAGATTCAAGTCTAGCAAATTTATTGTAAATATACACAAGGTAGATAACAACTTATATGTGTTCAATGAATCCAAAAGGAAGGAGTGTTTCATGAATCAATTAGAGGAAAGTTAGTTTTGGCATAAAATACTTGGACATCTCAATTTGGACAATTTAGTAAGGATTAGTTCAAAAGGATTAGTGATGCATATGCCTAAAATCATTAAGATTCCTCATATTCTTTGTAAAGAATTCCTTCATGGGAAGAAAACCAAGAGAATATACAAATCCAAGGATAATTCCACCATAGTACCACTGGAATTGATCCACATTAATCTATGTGGACCTACAAGAGCTCAAGGTATTCAAAGTAATAGCTACTTCATGTTATTAATTGATGACTTTACTAGAATGACTTGGATATATTTCCTTAAAGAGAACTCATAAGCTTTTGAAAAGTTTAAAGTATTAAAAGATCTTATTAAAAATGAAAAAGGATAAAAATCAAGTGTGTGAGATCAGATAGAGGAGGATAATTTTGGTCTTATGCATTTCATACTTTTTGTGAAGATCAAGGGATTAGATGATAATATTTTGCTACTAGGACACCTCAATAGAATGGGGTTATTGAAAGGAAAAATAAAACTATCCAAGAGATGAGTAGAACAATGCTTCAAGATTCCAAATTATCAAATGGGTTTTAGGAAGAGGCTGCCAACACATTAGTATACATATTGAAGAGATACCAAGTTAAAGTAAATGGTGATAAGACTCCATATGAGCTATAGAAAAATAGGGCAGTTAATGTCAAACATTTTAGAGTGTTTGTGAGTAAGTTTTTTTATCAAGAGGGATGAATAAAATCTTGTAAATTTTGACTCAAGGTCTAATGAAGGCATCTCCTTAGGTTATTCCTCCATAAGTTCTACTTATATATGTTTCAATAAGAGACTCCACAAGGTTGTTGAAAGTCATAATGTAAGAGTTGAAGAGGTAGGTAAAATCAAGAATCCTAACTTAAAAATAAATGAAAATATAGAGAATCCTAATTCAAATAATGAAGTCATACCTAATCAATCAGATGATGAAGAGGAAGAGGTAAGAAAAGATACTAGAGCCACATCTAGGAGAATACAAAAGAATCATCCAATTTTCTAAGTAATTAGAGATGTGAATGTTATTTTTTAGACTAGAAGGATAATGTTGTTCAATCAAAATCAATGAGACACAACTTTTTTATCCAAGGATGAACCTAAAACATTCTTAAAATCTAAAAATATGAAAATTAAACATATGCAATGGATGAAGAACTTGATCAAATAAAAAATAATGAAACATGGGATTTGATACCTATACCAAAAGAAAAAAATGTGATAGGAACTAAGTGGGTATTAAAAACAAGATGAATGAGAAAGGAGAGGTCACAAGAAATAAGGCTAGACTGGTGTGTAAAGGATATGCTCAAGTTGAAGGGATAGATTTTGATGAGACATTTCCTCCTATGGCAAGAATGGAATCAAATAGACTCTTCTTATCATATGAAAGCTTCAAAGGTTTCAAAGCTTACCAAATAGATGTGAAATCTACCTTTTTGAATGGTAAATTAGATGAATAATATTATATTGAGCTGCTTGAAGGTTTTTCAATGACAAGTAATTAGGATTATATTTGTAAACTAAATAAGGCTTTATAGGTCTTAAACAAGCTCCTAGAGCTTGGTATGATAAATTAGACAAGTATATATTAAGCCAAGGGTTCAAAAGAGGGGTTGTTGATATTAATTTATAAATTATGACAAATGGCACTAATCAATTACAAGTGGTAGTCTATGTTGATGACATAGTCTTTAGATCTAACAATGGTAACATGAGTAGAGAGTTTATAGATGTTATGATGACTAAGTTTGAAATGTCAAAGTAGGGAGAACTTTTTTTCTTCTTAGGATTTGTTAGAGGTAAAATAATTGAGATTAGGGGGTAAATCAATGAATCCAAATAATCCAACTTCAATTTTAATCACTTTCAAGGTCTTAATCAATTACCATAATCATTCATGGAGTATACACATCTTTCATAGCAATGAGCAAAAGAGACAATGCAAGATCAATCACATAACACATGACATATGTGGGAAACCCTCATGGGGGAGAAAGCCCATTGTAACTTACAATTGGAATACTATCTTATAATAATAAGAACCAATTTAGACTAGATATAATTGATTAAGAAATACCATCCCTTATTTAGTGATATTGCAATCCTACAAGGTGCTATAACACCTGTCTAGGTGAGCTACAACAACAAATAGACCTTTAGAAAGTTTTACCTTGAAAAAGGATACAACCCCATTAAATGTTGAGCTAACACACCAGAATCTATGAACACATCCACATTTTAATTGATTTATTCAACACTTGATGATGGACCTTTGATTATCACTCTTCACCTTCACTCACACTAAAATAACAAGAGCATTATTTTGCCAACATAATTATGACCTACATGTCATATAAATAGTCCTCAATCTGATATGCTCATCAAATCATCTACTGGGTACTCTACCTCTCCTTAACTCCACAATTCACATAGCCAAGCCTCTCTCAAATCTCTCATAAGTCTCTCTTAAATTCTAGAAATCACCATCTTTGATTTCACTATTTATAGAGCATTCATGATTATCACCATCTTGATCAACCATTAGGCATGTTTTAACCCTTAAATCATCTATCTCATTGAAACACAACTCAATATAATCCACATAGGTTGGCCATAGCATCTATGGGTCACCCTTAAGTAGTTACACCTTTTAATAAAACCCTTGTAGCTCTTATAGGTCTTATGAAGACCTATTCACCCATTTACCACATCAAAAAGAAAAATAATAACATAGAAACACTTTCCAAATGGATGAAGCCATTCCACATGATCTATAAGTCCCCATTAAGTTCCAAAAACTAGCACAATACCCTTCTTCTTAATCATAATTTGTTCAAACAACACATTGTGCACATAGTCATCATGAATGAATACATAGTCAGTTTATAAACATTTTTTCATACTACATACAATTGATAAAACCTTCATAATGCACACAAATGGTCTTCATGAAGTCTAAAACACTCCCTAATATCTAATTCATCATGAGATATCAAAAAAACATCAAAACAAGATCGAATAATCTTCTTGGGTCACTTGTAGAACAAACACAAACATAGTCAACTTTGAACCCCAATATCTTTGACTTTACAAATAATTAGACCTTAAAATTCATATTTGTAGATGTATCTTGGAGTCCTCTATAAATTCTATTTTTATACCATGGTAAAATTATATATTGATCAAAATATATATCCAAAATATAGATCACTAATTTTTCCTTTACAAATTCAAATATTCAAAAGTAAATGGTCACAGTTGAACCTCGAACACTATGCTCACCATTTACTTGCTTCTAATATTAAACATGCACCTTTGATCTCTTATATGTAGATCGATCTTTATCTCTTTGTGACATTAAACATCAAACACTTGTCCTCATCTCATTACTTCTACACATCTTAGAATAAACACACTCTATTGATCCTTTATAAGGAACTTGATATTTACTCAGTTTAAGCATAAAAAAATTTGACCTCTTGAATTTAAAGCATACCATTGATCTCTATCTATATAATCACCTGCTCACCATTGATCTTGGGAAGAAGCTTGATCTTTATCTCTACTTATCATTAAACATTGAACACTTGGAATCATCTCACTGCTTCTTGACTTCTTTTAAGCAATGAGCACTATCGATGTTTCTCTAACTTTAACCTATGAAAAAATGACTATGGGAACCTTACTTATCTACTTGGAAGGCCAAATTTTCACAGTCATATATTTTGCTACACTCACTTGCATGTTCTCAAATTTGGACCATATGATCTCCTCACATAGGAGAATCCAACCATGTGTCAATTTACTCTTATAACCCTCACATGTGTGAGATATACTGACATTAAAATGAATCCTCATATTTATCTATCATATAGCCAACAATGTCAATAATTGTTTGAAATGCCAACTTGCACATGCATATCTTTTGATGTGATTCAGTGCATGATATAAAATTTAGCAAAAATTAAATAGGCATAAAAATTAAAAAACTCATATGATCAACTTATCCTAAAATTTACACATGTGTGAAATATTCCACCATCAAAATTCTTACTCAACTCTTTCTTTCCTCATGTAAATTTGGCTAAGTATGAGAAAACACTATCAAATTACCTAGGAGCTCAACTTTGTACTTGAATATATTTTGATGTGCTTAATTTCATGATCTAAAATTTAGTGCATAATATATATGCACAAATTTTATTTAAACCATATGAACAATTACCTTTGATGCATCCACATATGGTAATGGTGATGTCATCAAACTACCTACTCAAATTTTTTGTCAATAGACCCAAAATGTCTAGATGAAGACAATAATCAACCAGATGAAATCCACTCATGCACATAAGTAATAAAATATTATAAAAAATATTAGGTACCTCTTTCACATTCTAAATAATACATAATCATCCCTAAAAATCACTAACCATGCCAAATCTAAAGATCAACTAGGCACCCTTCAATCATACTAGAATAAGCACATTGCACACTTTGTCATTGTCACTTAAACTATCAAGGCACTTCATCAACTCACTTGGACACATTCATGACATCACCATGACATTATTAAAAACACTTTAATAATATACCACTTTGTTATTGATGTCATCAACCATCATATAACTATATACAACTCACCTTTCTTCTCTCTTTTCAAGCAGTCTCACAATAAGAACTTTCTCCCCCTTTGACACAATGATAAAGTGAGAAAAATATGATCTTGAGGACTTTAAAATGATACCAATCATGAGATTAATATATTATAAAGATGATACAAATTCCTCCTTACCTTGAACCTACCTCTTCTTTCATTTACAACTTCCTCCTTACTCCATGCCAACACTCTCTTCAACTAAGCACTACAAATAATGAAGAAAGAAAACACAAAACCATTAGAATCTGATGGAACTCACCAAGAATCATATAAGAGTAATTCCACCTAATATTTTTTGAGTATATTCACATCTAGAGCATCTTCAGATCTCTATACACCAAAAGAACTAGCACACATGCTTACTAGCCTTTTCTCTCAAACTATAATAAGGAATACCAACAAAAATTTATGCCACTCACCAAATATAAAAAATTCACTAAAACAACCTAATAAGGCACCTTTAAACACACATACATTTCTATTTTGGAGAAACTAAATAAAAACCACTCATCTTTTCACTAGGCCTATTTAGACTCCTTATAGTCCTACTTGGAACTTGTAGAGCCCACAAATTTTAGTAAACACACATTAAAGACTTGAAAATTCATATCTAGAGTAATTTTATATTCCGCCTCAAGCACACAAATTTTTAACACCTAGATCAACCTCTACAACATACTTACTTCACAAACTAGCTTACCAATTAAGCCTCCATCTTGATCAAAACATGAATAATTTTAAAACCACAAACCTTAAAATATATATGAAACATGTTTAACAACCCATTTAGCCCATTAAACCTATTAATAATCCTTATACCTCAACCATATGGTATACCACTTTTTTGGCATAACCCAAAACCATAGAAACTCAAAACAAGCAAGGCCAACAAACCTCCTTTTGGTCAACATCCACCTCTAAAACTTCTTAAACACCTAGAGACATCCATCACACACTTCTGGACCAAAATTTGAGCCTTCATAACTTTTTAATTCTTGACTTCTTCTAACCCATTTTAGGCCTACTTGCCCTTAAGCCAAAAAACTAAGAAAACTAAGAGCTCTCAAAAAATATTCAATTTTCCTTCAACATACCTTTAGACTACAAAAACACCTAGAGAACATCAAAAATAAGTTCACAAACCTTTTTGATCATCAAACTCTACTTTAAATTGCATTAAACTCATTATGCCATTTGGAAACACCCATTCTGACCCTACATAATATCTCCTTCACAAACATATAGAACACGCTCATGAACTTGTTGTTACTCCTTATCCAAAGACCTTTTATGATTTTAGTTATCATATTTAGCACACAAACTTTATTCTCTATAATAAAAAATATATACTAAGAAGCATAGGCAGAGATACCCTACTTCACAATGTCCTAGAATAATGTGAAACTAGGAGTTGCTCATAACTCCTCATATTCCTTGTCCTCCTTGGTTATCTAATACTTATATTTATTATTCTTCTTCTTAGGACTATGAAAAGAAACATACTCAACCAATAAAACATTCTCCTTTTATTCTAAGATTGGATTCACAATACATGGAGACAACAAAGATTCATTTACATACCTTTTCATATGTAGAACCTTCCTTATAACTTTGAACCTCATCACTAGGTACTGTCAATTGATGTTTTTTGAATGAAACTTTCTCAATAATAATAGGATGTTCACTTGGATCCATACTTACCTCATAACTAGCCTTAACTAGTACCTTGACCTTCTCCTTGAGCTTGACCTCTTCATTCTCAAAATGAGCAAACAATGAGACCTCTTGGCACTCTTCAACTTTTGTAGCTTTCTCTACCATATAAAAAATATTAATTAGACCTATAGACTTATCATGACTCACACTTGTCACTTTGGTTTCCATGTGTTAACTTACCTTTTTCCTTACACTCTAGGATCTTGATTTAACTCATTTTGACTTGATGGCCTTTGTTTGTAGAATCTAACAATGTGACCTCTTTGTCGACACTTGAAGCACACTATGCCTTTTACAAGAAATGTATCTTACATTACCCTATTTAGATAGAAAATTTTAATATGTCCTATGCCATTAAAATTAAATCACTTAGCTCTAATCACACCTTTTGACTGATGACCCCCATCATAGTTCCATGTAAACTCATTTATAATAGGTCTCTTGCATTCTCTAGATTTATGCCTAATAGACTACATGTGAAATAATAACCATTGAAACTTGCATACTTCATGGAACTTGGCTATTAGATTTATTTTTTCTTCATTCTACTAGCACCTTCATTCTTAGTCTGATGATTTGTCTTCAAAGTATGATTGTCTTGGTTCACATTAGCTTTCATCTTATATTGAGCTACATTCTTTTGGTTTTCTTCATATCTAAGACTAGTTTTATCATAATCATGCTTTTAACCACTTATAATATTCTCTAGATCACATGAGATCTTTTAAAATCTCACAAATGTCTTAACCTTACTAGATGTCTTCTCTAACTTAGATTTCAAAGACTAATTTTCAAAAACATACCTTGAGCATTCTTCTTCTTTCGCTATTAGACTTACAGACATAGATTCTAACTTAGAATTAGGAAACATGACAATACCTTCATGCTCTCTAGAGTCTTCAAAAAATCTTGCATAAAATACACTAAATTTCTCCTCATTGTCCTTTAGTTTAGATTTCATCTTCTTATTGATCTTCTTCTCAATCTTTAGTTCTTCAGGAGCATTTGTTAATGCAATATCATAGTCTATCTCATCTTCATCATCATCTGAATCACTCCAAGTAAACTCCTTTTGATGCAAAAAACTTCCTTTCTTAGCCATGAATAGAGATTCATCTTTAATAAGACCATCATATTCATGATCATATTATGAGTCATTATCTTCACTCTCACCTAATGAGTTGTAATATTCTTTAGTATAGAGACTCTTTTTGTTTTTGAAAGACTTCTTCTTATTGTTAAACTTTCTAAATCCTTTCTTCATGTATGTCTTCTTGTCTTCATCTTGGACTTCACCATGGTTTTCATAATCATTCTTCTCATGCTTATGAGGGAACTTACAAGAAAAATGTCCCATCTCTCCATAGTTGAAACATTTGAAGGGTAGTTTACCCTTATACTTCCCTAAGCTTGTGTTTAATTTCCTAGTAATTAAAGCCATTAGTTTATCCTCATCAATGTTAGATAAGTCATCCTCTTTGGGTCTCTTAACTTGGAACTTATTCTTAGGATTCATCTCTATCTTGAATGATGCTTCCTTCTTTGGTGGTATATCATCATTTACTCTAATCTCATAGGTAGTAAGAGTGCCATGTAATTGATCCATCTTCAACTGAGTAAGATCATGACGTTCTTCTATAACAGATACTTTTGGATCAAACTTGAGAGATAGAGACCTTAATACCTTTTAAACTATAGTAACCTCTCCAAGATTCTCTCCAAGACCTTTGATGATGTTCATAGTCTCATCAACTCTTGATAAAAAGGATGTCATAGAATATTCTCCCTTCATATTGAGACTTTCAAATTGCCTTCTATGAGTCTACAACTTAACAAGCTTGACCTTTAAATATCCTTCATAAATGATTTGCATTTTGTTCCATATCTCTTTAAAATATTTACAATGGATTAATTTTGTGAACTTAGTCTTTATAAACCCATAAGTGATGGCATTCATTGCCTTAGAATTATTCTCAAATAACTTATTATTTGTAACACTAGATGAAGGAGTAGTAGGAGCAAAATAACCATCCACAATAGATTAAAATACATCAAACCATAGGGATATAATGTATTTTCTCATCCTTGAACTCCAAAAATCATAATTAGATCCATTTAAAATCAATTCTTTAGTAGTAGGGAAACATCCTTGATGACTACCTATATTGTACCTTAGATCACCTTCATGCTGTCAAGCCTTTACCAAAAGACCTGCTCTGATACCAACTGTTAGAGGTACAATCACTAAGAGGGGGTGAATCACTAAGAAGTTCCAAATTTAATTTTAATCACTTTCAAGGTCTTAATAAATTACCATAAGCATTCATGAAGCATACGCATCATTCATAAAAGTGAACAAGAGAGACAATGCAAGATTAATCACATAACACATGACATATGTGGGAAACCCTCTTGGGGGAGAAAACCCATTGGAACCTAAAATTTAATTACTCTCCTTTAATAATAAGAACCAATTTAGACCAGATGTAATTGATCAAGGAACTACCATCCCTTATTTAGTGAGACTACAATCCCATAAGGTGTTATAACACCTTTTTAGCTGAGTTGAAACAACTAGACCTTTAACAAGTTTTACCTTGCAAGGAAGCTTTAAAACCCTTAGATGTTGATCAACCAAAATAAAACCTATGAACACATCCACCTTTGAACTGTTGTCTTCAACACCTAATGATGGACCTTTAATTATCACTCTTCACCTTCACTCATACTCAAACAACAAGAGCACTATTCTACCAACAGAATTATGAACTATAAGTCATATAAATAGTCCTCAATATGATATTCTAATCAACTCATCTACTAGGATCTACCCCTCCTTTTATCCATAAATCACATACCTAAGCCTCTCTGAAATCTCTCACAAGTCTCTCTTAAAGTCTAGAAATTGCCATCTTTGATTTCATTATTTATAGAGAATTAATTATCATCACCATCTTGGTCATCCATTAGGAAAGTATTTACCATTAATTAATATATCTCATCAATACATAGCTCAATATAATCCACATAGGTTGGCCATAACATCTATGGGTCACCCTTAAGCAACTACACCTTTTAATAAGGACATTATAGCTCTTATAGGTCTTATGTAGACCTATTCACCTATTTAGCACATCAATGAGCAAAAAAATAACATAATAAAAATTTAAAAATGCATTGATACATTACATATTATCTATAGGTCCCCCTTAAGTTCCAAAAACCAACATATTACCCTTCTATTTAAGTACAATTTGCTCAAATAACATTCTATGCACATAGTCACTATGAACGAATATATAGTCAAATTATAAACATTTATTCATATTATATATAATTGATAAAACCTTAATAATTCACATATATGGTCCTTATAGAGTCTAAAACACTATCCAATATCTAATTCATCATGAGATATCAAAACAACATCAAAACAAGCTTGAACAATATTTTTGGGTCACTTGCAGAACAAACATAAAGACATAGTCAACTTTGAACCTCAATATATTTTGTTAATTAGACCTTAAAATTAATATTTAAATATGTGCCTTGGATTCCTCTATAAATTATATTTTTATACCATGGTTAAATTTTGCATAGATCGAAAGATATAACCAAAATATAGAGAACTAGTTTTTTCTTTACAAATTAACATATTTAAAAGAAAATGATCACAATTAAATCTCAAACACTATGCTCACATCTCATGTCCTCTTTGATTATATTAAACACACACCATTTATCTCATGTACATATCTTGGTATTTACCTCTGCATGACATTAAACATTGAACACTTGTTCTCATCGTGTTGCTTCCAAACATCTTAGAATGAACATGCTCCATTGTTCCTTTTGTAAGGAACTCAAAATTTACTCAGTTTAAGCATCAAAAAATTTGATCTCTTGACTTTAAATTGTACCATTAATATCTATCTATATAATCACCCACTCACCATTGATCTTTTGAAGAAGCTCAATCTTTATCTCTGCTCAACGTTAAATATTGAGCACTTGGCACTATCTCATTGCTTCTTGACTTCTTGGAGCAACATGCTCTATCAATGTTGCTTGAAATTTAACTTGTGTAATAATGACTAAGTATGGTAACCTTGATTATCTACCTAGAAGGTCAACTTTACACAGTCATATCTTTTACTTCACTCACTTACATGTTCTCAAATTTGGACCATATGATCTCCTCATATAGGAGAATCCAACCACGTGTCAATCTGCTCCTATAACCCTCAGACATGTGAGATAGATTTAAATTAAAATTCCTTCTAAAATTTATCTATCATAAAGCCAATAATGTTAATAATTTATTGAAAGGCCAACTTTATACATGCATATTTTTTGGTGTGCTTCAATGCATGATCTAAGATTTATCATAAATCAACTAGGCACAAAATTGAATAAACCCATATGATCAAATTATCCTAAAATCTACACATGTGTGAGATATTCCACCATAAATATTCTTACTCGACTCTTTCTTTCCTCATTCAAATTTGGTTAAGTATGAGAAAACAATATCAAACTACATGGGAAACCAAATTTGCACTTGCATATATTTTGATGTGCTTCAGTTCATGATCTAAAATTTAGTGCATAAGATATATTCATAAATGTGATCAAAAAAATATGACCAATTCCATTTGACTCATCCACATGTGGCAATGATGATGCCATCAAACTACCTACTCAAATTTTCTACCACTAGACCCAAAATATCTAGATGAAAAAATGATCAACCAGATGAAATCCACTCATAAACACAAGTACTCAAAGCTCAGAAAACATATTAAGGAGATATTTTAAATACTTAATACTCTATACTCATCCCTAAACGTCTCTAACCATGCCAAAAATGAAGATAAACCAAGCACCCTTCAAGCATACTAGAACACGCACATTGCACACTTTATCATTATCATTTAGACTATAAAGGCACTTTATACACTCATCTGGACACCTTTATGACATCACTATGACATTATTGACAACTCTCCAGCATATTATAAATTAACCAACTTGATGAAGTAATATTCTTTTCATAGGAAAAATACATCAAGGATATGCTAAGGAAGTTTGATATGTTGGATTGTAAGCCAATGAGTAATCCAATAATCATAAGATGCAAGTTGAGTAAATAAGATGACTCACCAAAAGTTTATCAAACCTTGTATAGATCTATGATTGGAAGTATTTTTTACTCCACTGCTTCTAGGCTTGATATCATGCAAGCAGTAGGTCTTGTAGGTAGGTTTCAAGTTGATCCTAGAGAATCTCACTTGAAAGCATTAAATAGAATCTTAAAGTATCTCAAGAGTACCATAGAGTATGTTTTATGGTACCTAAGGAGTAAATAATTCACTCTAAAGATATACATTGATGTGGATTGGATAGGATGTGTGGATGATAGGAAGAGTACCAATTGTGGTGTTTTATCCATGGGTGATTTCTTGGTGTCTTGGCTAAGTAATAAACGAGACTCTATATCTCTATCAACTGTAGAAGTTAAGTATATAGATGTTGCTTCCAATTATACTTAGGTAATATAGATGAATCAAACCTTGAAAGACTATAAAGTAATACAAAATAGACCTTTTCTTATCTATTTTGATAATACTAGTGTAATTAGTATCTCTAAGAATACTGATATGCACTCAAAAACTAAGCACATTCATATTATATATCATTTCTTGGAAAACAAGCAATCAAAGTGTTAATCTAGAGTATGTGCCTAAAAAAGAACAACTTATAGATATTATGACTTAACCATTGACAAAAGCAACATTTGAAAATCTAAGATAAAGCCTGGGACTCATCTCCTTGTATATAAATCATTAGAAGGTCATTGGTTAAGGGGGAGCAACAAGTTCACGAGTTTTCTTCATAGGTTTTTGGTGAAAAGCTTCAAGAGTTTTATTCAGGGACATTGGTCCTAAAGGCATGTTTTTAGTCAAATTTTGATGCTTGGTTCGATAGGTCAAATCATGAAGCATGAAGGTAAGATAGATATGGAGTTTAGATAGGACTTGTTCAAGTATATTCCATGTGGTTTCATGCATTGGATTGGTCACAAGTAGCTCTAATGATCATTTTTTCATTTTGTCCATTTTGCTTAGTGATCACTACCTACTGAGAGCTCATATTGAAAAATTGGTACTTTTGGGGTATATGAAGCCAATCAAGGGTAGAGGCCAGTTGTATTTGATGTACCCATGTGAAAAAGGAGTTGAGGATAAGTCATATGGATTCCATGATCATTCTAAGTTGTTTTAGCATAGTGATAGGGGTATACACATGGTTTACATGCATAAAATGGCTGATTCCAGGTGTCAAATGAAGATTGGTGAGTGTTCAAGATGACTTTGTGGCATAAAAAGGTGTGTTGACTTTATTCAAGTATGCTCCAAGTATTTTTAGGTTTGAAAGTCTTTTGAGGATAAATTGAAGATTTTTGAAGGCTCTCAAGTATGATAGTCATATCTTAAAGACTAGCAGGTCAAAAACAATTTCATGGTTCTATGGGTTAATAAAGGATTAAAACCTAAAAAATTGGTCTAAAAGTGTGAATTTTTTACCTTCAAGTGTGAGATAAGTTTTAGGAGATGGAATTGATCAAAATATGGTAAGTTGACCAGATTTCTTTTTTGATGCCCTAGATTTTGCACCATATGGGTTAGTGACCTTCCAAAGGGAGTTTATGTATAATGATAACTAATATATCTAAATGGCCAAAATGGTGATAAAAAGTGTTTTATATTCATCTAGAAGTGTATGGTTTAACCTATGATTGAGTTTTTGTGCAAATGGAGGGCTAATTAGCAAGTTAGTTTGTGAAGGAGCTATGGTGCAGAGAAAGATTGAGATTATTATTATTTGCATGAATTATGGGGAATATGATTTTACTATATATATGAAATTTTAATCTATGAGGGTGCATACATATAAAGTTATGGGCTTTGCAAGGTTCAAGCATGGCTACTAGGCCTCTAGGTAAGGCTAGTGTGAAGAAAAGCAATCTTTGGTATTTTTATTCAAAATATAAAGGTATGATTATTCATAAATATGTTTATTAGTTATATTTATGCATATTATATGTTTTATAAATAACTTGAATGATCACTCTTCATTTTATGGGTGGCCTTGTGAGAGAAAATTTCAAGGCAACTATGGAATTTCTTCATGGTTGGAGATGGTATGAAGATGATCAAGGGGTATAAAAGTTTAGGTTACTTAGGGGGAGTCCATATAAGTGTTATAAAGATTTTATCAGTCTCATTTTCGTTATATTATTCATTTATTGTTCATATAGTAGTGCATGATCAAAGCAGAGTGTTGTCAATTAGCAAGTTAGAGTTGGTCAAGGTAAGGATTGGTATGCACAGTGATAGGGGGAGTTTCTATCATATATCAGAGGATATCCATTTATGATTTTATCTTTTAAATTTTTTACAAGTCCTTAGGATCATTAGGTAAGCCCATTTTATCATTATGTCAAAGGGGGAGAAAGTGCTTGTAAAGGGAGAAAGAGTATGTGCATAGTTTCGTTGTTAGATTTAAAAACATTTACAAATGTTAGTATCAATGAAAAAGGGGGATATTTTTAAGGTTTTGTAAATTATTTACCTAAGGTTTATAATTGTGTCGATGAGTTGACAAGTATGCATGGTTCACAATGACAAAGTGTGCCTTAGTGATCATGCATGGAGCTTGTTATGTTTACTTGGTTAGGAAAGGTGATGGATGTTGATGATGTGTTGACCATGTTAGAATGGTAATATGAGGTTTAAACATTTTTTTGAGTAATTTTTTAAGTTAAATTAATTCATTTGATCAGTCTTGTGAAAATCTAGGTTCTCTTAGTCAACTTGGCAATCTTCTTGAGTAAGTAGATTGATGACATCAACATTTGCACGTGTGGGGATTTTAGACGAAAATGGTCACATGAGTTTGATGATATTTGTTCCTAGATAATGTGTTTAAAATTTTAGGTATTGACATGAGGTATATCAAAATTTGTTACAGTGCAAAGTTGGTCTCCTAGGTAGATTTCACTCATTTCCATAGTCAAATTTGCCTTAAAAAGTGATCGTTGAATTCAAATATTTGAATTTATAAAGGAAAACCAATAATAATTGTTTTGGATATATTTTTTGATGTAGGATTAATTTTATGGTGGTATAAAAATAAAAGTGGTATAAAATTTCAAGGGAAATCCATGAAAAATGATTTGGAGATTTGACTAGTCATGCACCTATATTTATTATGGTCCAAAGTTGATTGAGGGTTTGACTTTCTTCTACAAGTGACCCGAGAAGGATGTTTGAGTTTTTATTGATCATGTTTGTATGTTTCAAGGTGAATTATATATTTTATAGTGTTTTATACTCCATGAGGATCATATATATATTTTTTGAGGTTTTACCAAACCATCTTCAATATGTGAAATTGCTTACAAATTGACTTTTAGTTCGTTCATGGTGGTTTCATGTACAAGATAAATGTTTGATAGGTTTTACATATGCAGATGTGTGTAGGGATAAATGTAATAATTTGAGGATGTCTTAGTGGTCATGTGTCATGGACCTATATTATTTTAAGGGGCTTTATGTTCTTAATTTTGCTCAGTGAAGTATTAAGATGGTGAATAGGTCTCCATGGACCTAAAAGGGTTTCTTAGGCCTAACTGAAAGGTGTTGATTCTTAAGGGTGATCCATAAAAGATATGGAATAAATATGTGGATGATTTTTATAATATTATAAGTGTAATATAATACTTAATGGTTAAGGCAAGTCTCATGTCTGACCAAGAAGATGATGATCATAAAGGCTCTTTAAAGAGTATAGACAAAGATGAAGGTTTCTAGAGTTATTATGCAAGTATAGTGAAGTGTGAGTGTGATTGGTGGATATATTTAAGATTAGAGTAGGTTTATGAATATTTTCATGACTTATAGGTCATATTTTTGATGTTATAATATTATTATTGAAGGGTTGAAGATTGAATATGAGCGAAGAAGTATAAAGTGATCCAAAAGGGTGTTTTGGATGCATTGCTTGTATGTGAAGATTGAGAGAGTGTTAAGGGTTGAAGATAATTTATATTTACTATTTATTCATTTGATTGAAATTAAATTATGGATATATAGGTGTTGATATCATAATTTGTTGTGTGGGTACTCAACATCTAGGATAAGTGGGTTCTTGTTCATACATAGGGGTTGGTGCTCTTTGTGAAGTGGGTGCTTCACTAAAGTCTCTTGTTTGTAAATATTTTATAGGATTGTATTCCACTTGTTTTTAAACTTAAGAGTGGGTTTTATCCCACATGAGGGTTTTACACATAATCCATGTGTAATGAGTGTTAATCTTGCATAGTTTCTTTGTTTATTACAATAACTAGTTTATATGCTTCATGGATGCTTATATTGAATTATTGAGAGTTTGAAGTTTTGAAATTGGAATTAAATTACTTGCATCACTAATTCACCACCCTTACCCCCTCTCAATTATTATACTTCTAAAAATATATGTAATAACAAAAGTCACAAATTTAGACATATATTTTGAGCTAAATAGTTAAGGATAAATTGAGTTAGAATATGAGGAAATATAGTTAGATAAAGGTAGATAAGTCAAAATATGGATGATTGGTACCCTAGAAACTAGGGTCCATACACTATTATATCTAATAATAATTATGCAGTAATAAAAGTCAACTATAAACTAAGGATAATAAGTATACCATTTAACATAGAAAGATGTATTTGATTACTACTCCACATTAGAGGATGAATATGATACTTTCTATGATATGAAAAACATTTGGAAAGATAATGTGAAAGATGAAAAAACTTTAGAGACATCACAACCACACATATAAAAGAGCATTTTGGTTAGGTAAAGGAGCATACCATAATAAATTCCCTAGATTTTATAGAATAAATGATGTCAAATCATATCTAATATAAATGGATACTTTATTTTCAAATAAAAAGGCAAGATTATAAGCTCTTAATGTTACATTGGTAATCAATACTGTGTGATGGTAGCACACACAAAAATATCATGTTACAAATTAGAAAACTCTCAAATTTATTATCAAAGTAAGATATATTGCACACAAAAATATGATTCCCATATTGAAGAATTTGTACCACCAGCTAGAACTACCTTATGTGGCATTTATAGAATATATTGGATACGACATTCTACACCACCACATTAACTAGTGTGAATAATACTAGATAAAATGTCAATAAAATGTCTCTCAAGTATGGATACAACTATTCTATTATACATTAGGGGATATACCACATGATTGGTATATACACTAAGAGACATGAGGGTAAATTAAATATTGGCATCAAATTATCCAATATTTATTTAGAACATTCAATTTTTGGGATATCGACCACCAAGTTTGATGCACCCTAAAAAAAATATGATATTTCTTACTATATTTTGAGAAGTTCATGGTAAATAAATTTGGGAAAATTATTTTGGACAATAAATAACAAAAGATACAAATATTCTCCAAATTGGCAAATAAGGATAAAATAAATAAAATTATGACACACCCCACAATGGATATATATGATCTAATACAAAATCAATAGGCCATATACATGCTCGAAAAGGTGTACCAAACTATACCATCTAGATGTTTTAAAATATAAAAACAAAAATAAAAAAAGATAATGAAGAGGGCCCAAATAACCTTCACTATATGGTTTAGTAAGGATAAATAAAACTTATTGAGATAAACACAAAGAAGACATGATATTTTTATTATCCATTTAAATTTAGGAAATAAAACATCATTTAATATGGTGATGTTGAATTAGAAAAAAGGAAATTATTGGGATAAATCCATTGTTATGAATTTCACATAGATACTCATGAAATATCAAGATATATTTCCTAATAACTTTACAAAAATATGCAGCATAAAGTTGGAACTAAGGACCATGAAAATTTAACTCAATCTAGAAAATAAGTATATTAAAAAGAGACCACACCAGTTAAATCCAAATATGAAAATCATGGTAAAAGATGAAATAGATAAAATTATATCCATAAGAATCATTGAACTAGTAAAATATAAAGACTAGATTAACCTAATGATGGTCCAAACAAAGAAAAACCTGAAAAATAATAGTTTGTGTAGACTTTTGTGAGTTGAATAAAACTTGTGTTCATGATCCATTTGTGACGCTATTCATTGAAGAATCCTTGGAGAACATCATAGGTTGTAAAGCATATTATTTTATAGATGGAATATTTAGATAGCACCAATTTTAGATAGATAAAGAAGATCAACAAAAAATGGCATTTGCTATAGAGTGGGGCTCTTTTATGTACCTAGTCATACCATTGGACCTAAAAATACACCCACAATATTCAGTCAGATAATGATTAATTTCATTTATAGATTTTAGTCATGACTTCTTTTAAGTGTATCTAGATGATTAGATGGTTTAATATTCAATTAGATAATGATTAATTTCATTTATAGATTTTATTCATGACTTCCTCTAAGTGTATCTAGATTACTAGAAGGTTTATGGACTTTTAAAAGATCATATCCAATAATTTTGGATCATGTTCAAGATATTTCATGTATTACATTTTACACTAAGCTTTAAAAAGTGTGTTTCTCACACCATTTGGAATGATCCCAGGACATATCATATGTAAAGGACTCGTGATTGACCCATGGAAAATGACCATAATAGTCAATTTTACACCCCCAAAGACATAAAAAGATTCTCAAACATTGCTAGGATACATAAGAAACTATTGAAATTTTATTTGAGGACATGCTATGATAAGTTCACCTAATGTAAAATTACCCAATAAAATAAATAATAAATTAATAGATTGAAATAAGGAGTGTTAAGAGGCATTTGAAACACTCAAAACCAAAATATTAAAATCGCCCATACTTATATTTACTTATTGTAAAAATACATTTCATGTACATGTGTATGCCTCTGAAATAAAAATAGGTGTGATATTGGCATAATTGTGAGACAATATAGACCATCCTATCTCATTTACAAGTTAAAAACTAGTAAAATCTAAGAAAAACTAGTCCATAACTGAATGTGAAGTATTAGCAATGGTTTTTTTATCTTTAAAAAATTTATCACTATTTTCTTGCTACCCCATTTTTGTCCTATATAGATCATGAACCATTAAAATACTTGTTGAATAGATAGGTGTTACAAGGCTGAGTATGTAGATGGTTGATGCTCTCTAAATAATTCAATTTTACCATCATGGTAAAACTAATATAAAATGACCCATATTATTTATCCTTGATTGGTAATAGAGAATATCAAGGTTCTATTGATTATGAATTCCCAGATGCCCATTTATTTTGTGTCAAAATAGTTTGAAAAGAAATAGAAAGTATAACACAATTTTTAGCCATAGGGAAATTTCTAGACAACTACTCCAAAATAGACAAAAAGAGATTGATAATTCAAGAATTCCATTTTACACTAATAGGTAGAACATTATATAATAAAGGTAGAGATGAAATATTAAGGAGAGTTATACTTAAACATGAACAAACAAGCATTCTACAAGAGGTTCATAAAGGAAATCTTAGGGGCACAATGGTGGAAAATAGACTGTGAATAATATATTAATGGCAAGTCTATGGTGGCCTAAAATGTTCAAATATTCCCACCTTTAATCACATAAATGTGATATTTTCTAGTGACTGGGGAACAAAATGACCATGATGAGATGTTGTTGAGACTTGTTCTTGCCTTACTAACCTTTGAAAAATGGGTTATCAATTTCATTGGTCTAATCAAGGCTGTAGTAAGATGGTCTCATGCTAGATTGATCATCACTAAGACAACATAATTAACATGATGGATAGAATCCATTCCCTGTAGAGACATTACCACCAAATAAACCATGAATTTCATCTATGAAAACATCATCACGTAGTTTGGGTGTCCCCTGAGAATCACTAGAGACTAAGGTAAACATTTTATTAATGTCATAATTAAATAATTACTCAAGAAATTTCTCATTAATCATAATAAAATCAACCCATATCACCCATAAGGCAAAGGAATAGTTGAATCTTTCAATAAAATTAACCAAAAAGTTAATCACAAAAACATATAATCTCAATGTCATGGATTGAGACATAAAGATACATGTGATATTATGAGCATACCACAATATATATAAATGGTTAAAAAAATATTACCCATTCCAATTATTATATGGATTAGAATCCATATTACCAATGGAATTTTTAGTACATAGTTTACGAATAACATTGACATTTAATATTAATCAATATAAATCAGTACATGAAACTTATTCAATTGAATGAACTTGATGAAAAATTATTTATAGTGGCATAAAATTAGACCAAATAAGAAATGCTACCAATAAACATGGTAGGATTATCACTACAAGAATAAATAATTTAATGAAGGAGAGTACATGTTATTATATGACAGTAGTTATAAATGTTTAGAAAACTAAAGTTTGAAGGTTAGGACCATACATAGTCAAAAAAAATCTACCAACAAAAGTAGTGAAACTAATAACACTTACAAAAATAGAGCAACATGGATTTATGAACGAGCTCAATTCAAAATATAAATTGATAGATAATACTAAAACATGTCATGACATTATAAATTTATTTTTAAAAAAATAGAGAGAACCCTCACATGGGAAATTAGTAAGTGATGACTTAAACGAAAAAAATAAAAAATAAAAAGAGAACTCTCAAGTTAAAAACTAGTAAATTATAACTGAGGGGGAAAGTAAAATCAATAAAAAGAGAACCCTCAGGGTGAAAACCATTAAATGACACCTTGAGAGAAAAAGTAAAATGAATAAAAAGAGAAACCCCAAGTTAAAAATTAGTAAATGACAACTTGGGGATAAGAAACATAGGGAATAATAGTGTTTGGTCCTATAAATCCCATTTGTCAAAGGAAATTAGGATGGATGATCTGATCATAAATGTCAAAGAATATGATACCAGACACTTAAGATAAATAAGTAGGATGACCAAATATAACTCCCTAAGAAGATATGAGGATCACATCAATTAAACAAGAAATAAAATCAAAATAAATAAACTCATCAACCTCCATGTGAGGCATTAAATTTGATGGTGGGGACAAGATAGATTCAACTAGTACACAAAATCTAGATTAAGAAAAGGGTAGATGCATAATCACCAAAAAATCTAGCCATGATTCCATTACACTCCATAATTAACTTTGAAACCATATAAAAATCTATAAAATAACTCCATAAATGTACTTTACATTTCACCAAGTTTTCTAAAGCACCCAAACTCTACCCAATTTCTTCCAGCCACACTTTAAAAAAATTATAGTATAATAAAGAGAGGAACAAATGGCCAATCCAATGATTGCAAACATAAAAACACTTGTTGTTCCAAAATAAAAGAATGTTCTTACAAAACAATCATGCCAGATCTAGAGGGAACTTTTTCCACGCTACTCAATAATGTTACTCACCTATAGGACACATTAAAATACATCCACACACTCTTGGCATAAATTGACCATACCTAAATGGAGGCATACTAGGTATAACTCATATAAGATATATCAAAACAAAAGAATTGGGACTAGAACCCTAAATAAAAATACATTCCTAAAATTAACCATGATGTGTGGGAAATATTTCCCTATTTTGTGCTTATAGATAGTACATTACAAATTTTACTTAATTAAGTACATAATGATATTTTATTTTAAGACCAATTACATATAATTACTACCTAGGACATAAATAAGGAAATAGTATTCAAAAATATGAAAATAAGGGTTCTACCAAAGGAATAGAATCTTCCAATTGTTTAAAATATACTAAAGGAAAGCAAAATATTCACATATCAACTATTCACAATACTGCCTACAACATGGTAAAAGCAATGGCATGGAAAATCTATTTTACCAAAAGGGAAGATTATGTGAGCCCTAAGAGAATCATGATATATTTTGATATGATGTCCATGAAGATCAAATAAACCTCTACCAAGGCCTCTTGGACAATTCTAATGCAAAAATTTAGAAGATCAAGAAAGGTAAACACAATTTTTGCTATGCGTCTTTGTTAATCTACTTAGCTATATACTAGACCAACACCCTTATATGCAAAAAAGGAAAAATGAAATGGGATAAAAAAATACCATAGGAGAATAAATAAAAAACATTTTGAAGACTATGACCAAACAACAATATGTTACCATTGTGTTTATGTGGGAACTATCTTACAAAAAACCCTTAGCTCATGACACCTCATTTCCTCATAGATAGTTGAAAAATATCATAATTTTTTTTAATTTTATACCATCATCGACTACCTATATATATATTCCCATATGCCACATGCATCAAAATTATTCCATCCTTCCAATATGAAATTTTCAATAAGTAAATATAATAAATTATTCCAATCATCCAATCCTTTCCAAAAGTATTGGGGAAATCTAGTCCAACTGACATGCAATACACTATCAAAGTGTTAGTGGATAAAATGCAAGGCACATCATCTAATGACAAAATAGTAAAATATGATGAAGACACAAAGGAAGCCATGTAATAAATTGAAGTTCCTAAGAAAGTAAGTAAAAATAAAGGGAAGCAGGTCCATTTGAAAATTGTAGCTTCATGAATTCAAATAGGAGAAATACCAACAATGAAATAACTAGAAGACATATATGTAGATAAAATGGAAAGCAAGACCATTCTACTAGCATATACATTGGCTCCATGGTTGGCAGGTTTTTCCACACCCAAAAATAGAGGACCCAACCTCCACCACAAACAATAGAGATGTCTCCTCAAAAGAATAAAAAGAAAAAAGAAAAATGGATAAATATATTCTAACACAATACAAGCCAATCTCAGAAGAGTCCCCTATCAATATTTATGATATAGAGGTCATAGAAACAATTTAATTAACATAGAGAGTGAAGAAGCAAATACAGACCAAGTTGCATACATCTAATTTTCCCAAGCAAAAAAAAGCCACCAAAGCACTAGTAAAGTTCCAATGATTAAAAACACAATCCAAACAATAGGACAAAAAATAAAAGCAAGAAAAATTAAAATTACAAGAGGAAGTAAATAAAAAGGCCACACAGAGGGAAAAGGAATAGAAAGAAAAATATGAGGCCATGAATAAAAAAGGATGAAGCTAACCAAAAGCCTCAATAAAAGTTCACAACCAAATAGAAAGTATCCAATGAATTAGTGGCACATAAAAAAAAGGAGAAATAATAAAATGAGGAAAACTAACAAGAAGAGAAGGAAAAAAGAAAAAGAAAAAGAAGAGAAACCAAAAAAATATGGTAGAGGATGTCACCCTCCAAGTAGAAGATGCAAAAAGTAAAAAAGTGGTAGATGAAACTGCCCATAAATCAAAAGATGAAAATAAGAAGAATATGGCTGAGATACCACCAAAAAAATAGAAGAAACACAATAAAAGGTGAAACAAAAGCTTTCAAAACTATAGTGACTCCAATGCCACCATCACCACCTTTCCTAAGTAACCAATTTATAATCCCCATTACATTTACACTCAACGTTTGACCCCCATTTCATTTAAACTTACTATCCCACCTCAATATTCCCTCTTCCAAATCAATTAAAATTTGTCTCAACATCAAAAAATCAACATCATCCATATTTCCTTCGATTTCACTAAAATGAATCCATAGAGAAACAACATCAAATTACACAAATTAATCCCTAGTCAAAATTAGAACTTGGGAAACATATTTTAGGAGGGTGCACAATATGTTTGTACATAGAAATGTGTCATCATTTAATAAACACTACAAAACATTATCCAGTCAATGACAAATGTTATATCAAAATTTAAAGCAGATAAAAAATACCCATCATTTAGTGGTTTATATAAACATTAAAAAAATTGATCCAACATCATGTTGTCTTAGTGGAATAAAGATAGAAAATACATGATAATACAATAAAAGAGTTAAAACTTAAAAAAAATACCAAGCCCCTTGATGAGAACATCCAACACCACAATATAGTGAAATGACATATTGCTTCTCTACATAAAGCAATATCAGATGTTGGTACATATTTTGATTTTACATTTGGGTGACCAACAACAACACTAAAGGAAAATAAATATTTAGATAGCTTTAAGGAAGGTATATATCAATATGCAACATAATATGATATTTCTAAGATCTAATAAGCACAAAAGGGCCCAAAAAATTTTAGAGCTAGGTTTGAAATTTTAAGAGCAACAACAACAAAGAATAAATCTAATAATTGAGCTTGAGGAATTAAGTGACTTGATAAATCATTTTATGGGAAAAATTAAAAAAGGTTACAAAATAAATCAATACTTCATTTGATGCTATTGTTACTCATCTTTCCCCTAATGATATCATTGAACTAATTCAGGAAAACATATAGTTAGAGGATAAATAACAATGAGCCACTAACTACTTCACAGAGTGGAAGAAAATTGAGACTAATATTCTCAATAAACACTAGTATTTTTTTCCACAAGGTCTAAGTACTTATTCAAAATTAAATTATTCTTCATTTTTGAGCCATCTCAAGGAAGAGACAAAATTTTAAGTCCAAGGAGATGTTGGTGGATTTATTCAAGAATATTAATGAATTAATAGAAAACCATAAAAATTGATAGTTATACTACAGAGTAGACCACAACATAGACAACACTTAAAAATAATGGACAAAGCTACATACAATAAAGAGACATAAAAAAATAATGTGACCATTGGAGTATATCATTATATATATACCTAATAAAATAGATAAAGACATTGTTGCTTGAAGTTAGCATATGTTGTAATCTATCTATACTTGAGAACTATGTTCTAAACTATATTTTGTAATAATTTTGAGGATATTAATAAAGAATACAACTAAGATCTTGATTCCATATCTATGTTCTATGAATTAAATTGAATTATGGTTAAGAATATAATTTTAATTGATCTAATTAGATACTTTATTTAATCGTTAATAAGTCTGAGACATCAAACTATGAATTCATCATGGTTTGCCATTGTTTTCATGTCAACAATCCACAAAGGAAAATAACTATTTTTTGATTAGTGGATTATCCTCTCTAAGATTACATAGAACAACATGAATAATAATCACAAATTGAAGCAAAGGATCCTACAAAACCCAAATTAGGTAGGATAGGGATTTTTAAGACTAAAAATATTCGATCTCTAATGCAAATCTTAGATCCAAAACTCTAAGGAAAAATAAGTACTTTTAAAGGAAGAAATAAGTTGCATGTTGTAGCAAACTAGAACTCGAATCAATTTTAGAAAAGGTTAAAGAGATAAGATTTGAAAAAAATAAGGTTATTGCTAAGATGGGACATAATGAGGTTAAACACAAGATAAAACATGAATAAACATGAATAAAAACATGCAAGACATGTGAGAAGTGAACTTATGAAAGTTCAATTTAAAAAAATGTATACTGGGATGAACCAACCACTACTTGGAGGTGATGTATGTGAAACCATCTCAAATGGTAATGAAACCAACCTAGATATTAATAAGACACTTCTAAAAATGTATGTAATCACAAAAAATACAATATTTTCATCATGAAGGTTTATGAAACCATCATCGTAAAATGTGCTCAGATGTAACAGTTTAGTTATTAGGACTAGTGGTGATGACATAGAGAGCAGTAGATTCATCACAAATAAATTAGTTTAAAAACTAAGGTAGAATGACCAAAAAAATAATTTTATAAGTTTGAAATCTTTAAAGAGGGCACAAAAGACATAATGACTAAGGGAAATTCAAGTCTAAGCATATATATACGCAGAGGTTCCTACATCATCATCATATTTTTTACAAATGTTTCACCATGTACTTGTTGGGTGCATGAAGAAACCACACTAGATTTATAATTATTTAATTAAAGTTAAGGATTCATGAATCTCATCACATTTTTATGCCATTTCTGGGGACTCTTAGGTGTTATTAGGGAATAGTCATTAAACTAGGTCTTGTGAGAAAAATTCTAGTAAGTTTCCATTCATAAATTACATTTCCTTACTCCATTAACAATAAAAAGGTATTTTTTAGTGATAATAAACAATGTTTATAGGAAAATTAGAGTAAATGGAACCAAATTATCTCATAACACATAAGTTTAGAGAAAATATTAGTCTAGTAGTCCTTTAGTAGTAATATCAAATTAAAAACAATTTATTTTAGTTGATGATTAGGAAAAGAGACTCAAATTTAAGATTTATTAGATAAACCCCCAAAAATCAATCCATAAGTGACAAAGATTTATTATACAAGGTTAAGTGAGAAGAAGACTTAAAGGAGGAATCAAGAATATCATCACATGAATCTTTGATATTTCTCTTTGAAGACAACATGTGAGATCTAAGAAATTCCCTAGCAGATCAAGGAAGAACCTTTACTTAACCCATAGTGTTAGACCCAAATGATGAATCCCCTATAAATAATATATCTCCATCAATATTTCCTACCTTAAGGGGTATAACTTTAGAATAACCCGATGAATTATTATTTGAATTTAAAGTGCCTTGTTAAACATATGATTATATAACCGATAACTAGAAACTAAATTATTTCCCTCAATGCTCAAATATTAAACCATGCATTGGTTCATGGGATTGGAACCCAATTCCATATTATCTTGTGTTGAAAAAAAAACATTATTTTGGATAAGTATCAATATTAATGTAGGGTTTGAGGCTGTAAAGAATAAATATTTGGGATGAAACAAAATGAGGATGAAATCCTAGAAGACTATCTTGATCAATTCTTTATTGTCCATTGATGACATGACATTGTGTTAGACTAAGAGTTCATCAAGATGATATTTATAAAAGGATTAGATGATGAATCCCAAGATGATTTGAAGATTTTGGGGAAAGGAGACAAACAAACATGAATTCTTAGATATCATTGATATTTTAAGGAATTATTAACAAACTAAGACTAATATTCAATAGAACAAACAAAAGAAAGGAAATAGTGAGGCAAGTAAAAACATGGAGGAATAATAAAATTTAATAAAAAATATTTGTGCATTTGAGCATTAAAATGGATGAGATTCAATCAAAATATAGGAATAGTTAATCTCTAGCTATATATTATCTTAGGTGTAAAAATAAATATGCACTTATTGACTATCCTCTTGAAAAAATAGATGTTTATTGCATCTATGATAAGAACCATTCCACTAGTAAATGTGAGTTAATCCCAAAAATAAAAAATCACATGAAGATAATAACCCAAAAAAAATAAGAGTTTACCTACATCAAACAAAGACAAGGGGGAAGCATCCCTCATAATCAATATCCCAAACAATTTATTCCTCAAACTCCTTGGCCTACTAACTAATGGTTTACAACATGGCCTACTACACTATAGTGGGGATCATACACACTAAAATAATGGAATAACCAACCATGATCCAAACTAAAATGGACTAACCACTACTAACAACAATGGATATCTTAATAGTTTTAACAAAAATGGAACCCTAGGCCAATTTATAATAGAAAATTCCAAGGCTAAAAATGAAAGTAAAACTAGTAAAAAAACTTGCTACCTACACTTTCCAATACTCCTCAAAAAACTTAATTAGAATAGGTAAACAAATTGAAATTACCTACTCAACCTATGGCAAACCGAAAAAATGTTAGATAGTAATTTCTTGTCTATAACCAAAAATCATAAAATACAACCTCAATTGTATTAGTTGTGGAAATGTCTATCTTAATTTAGGGAAAAATATGTTAAAACCTTCTTCCCCCACTATTGGTAAATTATCACATGAAAAATAAGGGAAAGATTCCCTTGAATAACAATTACAAGATGAAAACCCAAAATTAAAACTTTTGTTAGTTCCCTAGTATTCCCATTCCCAGAAATATTGAAGGAGAATGTCAATAAATCAACATGCCAAGGAACACTCCATGCAATATAATCTGATATTATTAAGGAACTTAAATTCCTAAGCATCAGAGTTCCAATTTTAAGGTCATTCAAGATGTCCCTAAGATTAATATAACCATTAAGGAATTGTGTATAAAATCTCTAAGATGAAAGAAATAATACCTCAAATCCATGAAAGTTTATGATAATTAGCTAATATTTTGGTAGGAAGACTTATTTTGCCTAAACATGGAGACTAGGTAGTCTGGTGGTAACATTATTAATTGGCAAAAATAGAATACCAAATGCACTAATAAATTTAGGTGATGCCATTAATCTTATGGTTACTAACATGGTAAAATAATTATCCCTAACCAACATGAAACCAAATTATACAGTATTAAAATGGTTGATCAATCCATTTATAAACAAAAAGGTATCATTGAAGATGTTTCAGCCACTTTATAAACTTTAGAATATCCTATGGACTTCATGATACTTCAACCACAAACTCAAAATATTAGGTATCCACTAATCTTGGGAAGACTTTGGCTTGAAACAACTACTACCTTCATAGATTATAGACTAGAGGATATGACAATCTCATATGGGTTTAATAATAATAAGATCTCTTTGTACCCACATGAAAAATCCTTCTTTGACATTTACAACAATTTACAAGTGGATTAACCTGATGAAATTTATTCTTTAGTGGTTATAAAAATTTATAAAAACATGAATTAATTATAATAATATTAAGAGGAAAGTAACATTCAATAGATGAAATTTCAACAAGCCATTACCAATTGCATACAAGATAGTCTATAACAATCTTTAACATCTATTCACTACACTTTAGTAAAGATCATCCCCACTGATGATTTTTTCAAAGACAATAAATTTCCACGTGTTTTAACCCCACTCTTATTCACTAAACTCATTAATGAGTGAATTTATAGTAGTTAACTCAATATATCTTAGAAACAAGCCTATTAAAATTTATCTAGGGAAAACCTTAAACATCAACAACATGTTAATACATCAATAAGAGTCCAAACTATTCATAGTTCTACACTCAAATTCATAATATTATGCATGTGAATATATAGTGAGGGATTCATCCTCACATATATACACATCACATTTACGCATAATACATTGGACCTATAAGATAACTTTAATAAATAATAAATTTGGCATTCAAAGATTTTGTTAAAATTGAATTTGAGAAATTGTTACATATAGGATTTATATACTCTATTTCAAATAGTTAACGAGTTTTCCCATTATTTATATTACCTAATAAGAATATGAAATGGAGAATTTGTGTACATTATATAGAGATTAACAAAACAACATGGAGATATTTTTTCTTGTCATTAATTGATAAGGTTTTGGATAATTTGGATCTACAGAAATATTTATATTTTCTAGATGGTTTCAATGGATATAACCAGATATAGGTAGCACTAGAATACCAGGACAAAACTACCTTTACCTATCCTTAGGGAATGTTACATAAAAATTCTTACCTTTTGGATTGTGTAATGCACTTTTTACCTTTCAACATGCAATGTTGGCCATCTATGTTGAGATAACAAATGATTGTGTGGAAATTTATATGGATTATTTAATAGTACATAAAACCTATTTTGATGAAGCTCTTCAAAACTTAGAAAAAAGTACTCATTATATGTGAGAAACATTAGTTATCTCTAAACCAAAAAAAATGCATGACAATGGTGGAATAAATTTCTTGTATTAGGACATTAGATATCCTCTAAAGTAATCAAGGTAGACCCTAAAACTATCAATTTAATTACATAACTTCATCCACCTAAAAATTATACTGATATAAGAAGGTTTTTGGGACATGTGGGTTATCATAACATGTTTATTGAGGACATTAGAAAGATTGCAACACCAATTTTCTCATTAATTATGAAAGATTGGGTTTTTAAAGACAAATAAATGCCAAAAATACTTTGAAATAATTTTAAAAAATATATTTTCTTCCCTTGTATTAAGGGGACCAAACAAGGAACTTCCTTTTTATATTGATGCTTCCAATGAGGTAATAGGAGTTGGTCTTGGTTAAAAAAATAAGAGGGTGGAATGCATGATATCTATTACATTAGAAAAAATATGACAGCAACTAAGATAATTTACACAACCATTTAAAAATAATTCCTTATTATTTTTTATGTTGTCAACAAAGTTTATCATTATATTACTAGCTATGAAGTAATAGTATATACAAATCATTCGACCATTAAATATGTAATGAATAATACTATAGTTAGTGGTAAAATTAATAGATAGTTTTTAATATCATAATAATTTAGTGTAATAGTAGTTTACAATCCTAGGAAGGCTAACATGGTTGCATATTTCTTATCAAGGTTGATTATTTTAGGAGAGGATGAACTAGTTGAAGATGATTTTCTAGATGAGCATTTATTTTCAATTTCAACAGAATCATCATGGTTTGTAGATATGGACAAATACTTTGTCACAAGTAATTTTCCATATAATTTAAAAAATAAATAAAATAAACATATTGTTAAGGAAATTTAATTATTTAAATGTCTTAGCATATTTTTATTTAAATGTGGACCTAAATTCATGTTGTGCAAATGTGTATAATAGGATGAAATATATGAAAACCTATGGGATTGTCATGATGAAAAAATAAGAGGAAATTATTTAGAACAAAGGAACATTCACAAAGTCATATGTGTTGGGTATTATTGGTCTCCACTACACAAATGCGTGAAGAACTTTGTGAGACAATGTAATCATTACTAAAGTATGGGCCAACCTACACTTTCCATTTAAATGACCCTCAATCCTCAAGAGGTCTCGAAACATTTTGAGAATGGGGGTTTGATATAATTGTATAAATTGATCCAACATCATAAGGCAAAAAATATTTTTTTGTGCACAGAGATTATGTGACTAAATGGGCTAAGATACAAGCCTTATAATTTATTCAAGGTGAGAAGGTTGTTGATTTATTATATGACAAAACTTTCATATATTTGGGGCACCTATATCCATTGTTTAAAATCAAGGGATACATTTCAAATCTAATGTGATAAAGGAAGTCACCGAAAAATATCATATCAAACATATGAAATATTATCCCTATCATTCTCAAGCAAACAATCAAGTGGAAGTCAAAAATAGAGTATAGAAAATATTATGACTAAAATAATATCCAATAGTAGGAAGGATTGTATAAAAAACTATCATATGTAGTATGGGATTAATATAAATTGGAATTAAACCACTAAAATCACTCCATATGAGTTTCTCTATAGTAAAAGGCCAATACTCCCCATTGAGTTCAAATTATAGACTTTGAAGACATCAATGGAAGTAGGAATTGTTTTCAATAAAGCACATAATGATAGGATGTTACAACTAAATTAAATATAATAAATGAGTTTGGAAACATTTCATTAGACAAAATTGATCCAAAAATAGTGTAAGTAATGACATGATCATCATATTTAATAAAGGAGGTTCTAAGGTAGGGATTGGACCTTTATATTTGATTCCAAGTACAAGGAGTTCAAAGGTAAGCATCACACTTACTAGTTGGTAATTTATTTGATATAAGATATATTTAAAAATGGGTTTGTCCTTATTATTACCATTGATATATATATCAAATAATATTTCTAGTGAATGGCCATAGGTTACTTCTATTCAAACAAATAGCTACCAGGGAATAATTCACCAACCAAATATTATCACACCCAAAGTTTTACTAGGTGAAGGAGGTTTCCTCCTTCATCACAATTGGTATTTAAGTGGGTATTAAATATTTTACATAAGGGGAATAGGATAAAAACTAGAAATGGATGTCACTTTCCCCCATATATTCTAAAAATAAAAAGGGGGGAGAATTGGGGCTAGAGTTGAAAACCAAAAATGGTGGCCCATTTTTGTTTAAATAAATAATAATTTATGATTGAAACTTATTTTTGTAGAAATTAATTAAGATTAGATAAAGAATTAATTGGTAATAAATGCATGATAAACCCATGAAATATTAATAAGAGTTTAGGTATGTACTCTACCCTTTTATAGTTATAGGTTTCTTTAATTTCAACAAATCCACTTTCAAACTAATTCCTAAAAGAAAGGGAGAAGAAACATTTAATGTCATGTGGCATGTTAAAAAGGGAAACCATGATGTGATGGTAATCACCTAAAAACATTTTTAATCATGTCAAATTATTAAAAAGGAAAAAGTCAAATTTAATTCACATAGAATGAAATGATGGAAAATTATGGTGAATTAAATACAAAGCATATAATGAGACTCTAATAAAACCATAATAATCATATTTAGAATTCATTTCAATCAAATGATGTGTTGATGCCTAAAAGTGTACCATAGGTGCCTAGAGTATTAAGAAACACTTCTCATTTTAGAATTTTAGGAATTTAGTGCATGAGTTATGGGTTGTGATAGTCCTATTATCTATTCGTGGAATAAAGGCAAAACAAGTGACTATTTCACAATATTTATAAAATTTGGTGGTTGGAAGCCACCATGGCCAAATAGTGGATCTATGTAAAATATGTAGTATAATATGCTAAGAATAGTGAATTATGATCAATAACTAATCTAAGATGGATATTTACAATAACCATTAAAATAAAGTGACTAGGTTAAAAATGAAGCAAAAATAAGGATAGGGTAGAAAGAAAGATGTTGTTGGTCTTATTGCAGACATTACGACAAAGTTCAAATTTTATCTAGATATGTACTTAACCAATGTGTAACATGAAACAACTTAATCCTAAATCACATCATACATCAAGCAAACTTTTAAGGATTGTGAGAAATAATGCAAATCAAAACCAAGATTACTTTAAAGATTTACTCCTATAAGCAGATAACTACTGCACATCTACAAATGCAAAGTAAATGAAACAAACCAAACTAAGGAACCTTCAATTAACCTAGCATTAGCACAACTTAATAACTCTATAATCAAATGTAAACACTAAGAATCCATATGAACCATTAAAATATGAAATTGAAACCATACAACTAAGAGAGAAACCATATAACACTTCACACAAGAAAATACTAGACAATCTTTGCAAAATTCCTTGCTTATATTAACTGCTCCTAGTTTACAAAGTAATTTAGTTCTAATAACTCCCTTCCTTTAAAAAATGACAATGCTGCTTTTTAAGATGCAAGAATGCATGTCGATCAGTGATATCAATATACATTTGAACATGTGTATAGGATAACTATCCTTTTTGTTATATTTTAGAACAAATGATCATTTCTAATGAATTGACTTATCGACAATGTGCTCTTACAAATTGCACATGTTTAGAAAAAATAATATCCTATTCCAAAATATTATACAATTTTGGTTACTAAAGGAATATTCCTATTTGATCTAACTTTGGAGCCTATTAGCTGATGTAGTGCTCCATAATTACTGTTGTAGGGTCCTCATTATTCATTGATGCTTCCCAATATAGGCATGATACCATCTTCAGGATATAAATCTTTTTGAAACTACTCACTAATGGATGGTAGCTCGATTGATTTACATAAATGATAATTTAGGTTCTCCTTTGCATTACCAAGGTTGTAGGGTATCTGATTTGTCCCATTGCACTCACATGGCATTTCCATGGCATCCCTATGTCATTCTGTTTGTCACTATCCAAAATATGACTATTGCCTTTTTAAAATTTAGATCCAAGTAATTATGTTAAAATTTACATCTATGTAGCCATCATTTGACATTTGAGGGAATGTCTTTGATGGTCATATGACTGTCAATTTTAAACACATCTAGGGGACCATTCACTATGTTAAAATTAATGTTGGCACAATCATCAATTAACATCCATGGGAATGTCTTTGATGATCGCATGATCATCAATTTTAAACATGTTATGGGGACTACATGCTATGTTAAAATTGACATTATATGACCATCATTTGATGTCTATGGGAATGTTATTGAGGGTCATGTGACCATAAATTTTAAACATATCATCAATACTAGTTACTGTCTTAAATTTGAAATATTCACAACCATTATTTGACATTTGTGGGAATGTCATTGATGCATGTGTGACCATAAAATTTAAGCTCATCTTCAAGACTATTTATTGGGTTTTCCACTTGTCATTTTCTAGTTCATTTTGTACTTTTCATGTATCATGCATTGAATTCTCAGTGCTTTTACTCTTTGAATTGGGGGTCTCAGGTTATGCCACTTGGAAGTCTCATGAGAACTTAGAGGTTCATTGAAAGGCCTATATTGATCTCGCTCCATTAAATCTTGGTCCTCCACTTAAACATAGGTCATTGATCCTACATAGAAGAATGTAAGTTAAGCTTGAGACTTTGATAAAAAGAATAATCTAAGTTCTAAACAAAATATAAGGGATCCCATGAATTTAATAGGACTTAGGCATGAAGATTTTAGACAAAAGCTATAAATATATAACAAAAGGACTCCACGAATAATTGAACGGACCAAGCATAAGGATTTTAACCTAAGTTTTTTTAAGCTAGGGTAAGCATAAAGAGGACCCTATGGAATATGACTTAATATAAAGTCTTAACCTAATGTTTCATTGCATAGATAAATATGATGGAACATTGGGATAAGACCTTAGGTTAAGTAATAAAAGTGACCCTGCATTTTCACTTGGTAAGGCATTTTCCCAAGATAAAAGTCTCAAAGGGCACTTCTTATAGGGGAAAGGGCACTTTCAAAACCCTGAAGGATAATTGAGGAAGGAAAAGGACCATTACAAATATCTTGAAGGGTAATCTCGTACGGTAAATATCCTTTTCAAAACTTTTGAAGGGTGTGTTTGGAAGACAAATTTCCCCTTATAAAAATCCTAAAGGATAATTAAGGAAGGAAAAGGACATTTTTAAAATATCCAAAGGGCATTCCTTTCATGGAACCTGGCAAAGGGAATTTTTTTGGGGAATTGGCCTAAAAAAAATGTCTAACACATTTCCCCCAAAGACCAAATTTTATCAAACAAAATGTCTGAAAGAAATGGAACATTGAAAACAAAAGTCTTGAAAGGGTATATCTATCAGAAAAAATATTTGAAAGAAATGTTGGATAAAAATCCCAAATGATAATTGGCTTAAATAAAATGTTTGAAGGAAAACTAACCTAAACATAAAGTTTAAAGACCTGAAGGGTATGTGCCCTTCACAAAATCCTGAAGGACAAGCTTCAACACAAATGATCAATATAGAAGTCTGAAAACACTTAGATAAAGTATTTAAAACATAAAATCTAAAGACTAATTCATTCAGGTCAAATTTTTGATGGAAAAGCTTGAAAAGACATGCCCAAAATAAGAAACTAGATAGTTAGAAACATAACAAAAGGACTTTACATTTAGACTAGACCACATGAATAATAGAAAGACCAAAAAAGGGGGCTCAAGACATAAAAAAGACTAGGGATGGATGTTAGAATAAGGTTTGGTTGTGTTGAAAAACATGACTATACCTTAGGAAATAGAAATAAACTAAGCCCATAGTATTATTAATTTATCCTTGCTTAATTTTAAATAAAACATCTCACCAATTTTAAATTTGAATTAAAAGGTCCAGGTGAAATATTAGACTAGGGTTTCAAAATATTAATTGATTATAGACCAAGGGTAGTAAAATATCAATTAACCATTGAAGTAAAGAAACCCTAATCATGTTCATTCCAAAATGGGCTTCATTAAACCTACAAACTGAAACACAAATATCCAATGTTATCATTTTAAATAAGGGAAAACTAGAACCATGAACAAATAAGTTAGCTAGACCATGGTGTGGATGATCTTCAAATAAAAATAATGTGAAATCATGCTAATGATATTCTAACCAAATGGATTTTAATATTTAAGGAATAAATTTTCACAATTTGACATGAGGGTCCCTATTTTTTAGAAACAGGGGTATGTTGACCTCAACAAATAATGACTTCTAGGGGAACATATAAATATGTTAGAGTTTAGAGACTCTAGTTCAAACTAATGATTAAACTACTTATTTCATTTGATTAGGCACCAATATTAAGATTAGTTCATGGTTAGAATAAATCTTGCATATGAAAAATTAGGATCAAACATCAAAACTCAGCCATGTTGTGTGCGTGCTTTGATTCCACTTACTGATTGCTAAAGGATTTAGAGAACAACTTCTACATCCATGGATTTAATCATTAACATTGAATTTTAACATGTTTTAATATTCATTAAGAACCATGATTTATCTCAAGGAAAGCTTGGGCATTGCTTTGCTTTTAGCTAGGCATCCATAGCCTCAATAGAGATGCCTTTGGATCTGCTCAAGGCCTTGTTCCAACTAACTAGGCATCTATATCCTTGATGGAGATTACCAGAATCACCTTTGCTTGGAAATATTTTGATTTTTTAATAAGCTCTTTTTTTTTTATATATCATTTTTGACTTTATAGTAAAGTTTGGGAACCGAGTTAGCTAGGTTTAGGGATTTGGTCAAGTGTTTGATCCTTAAACAATCACCTATGGTTTCACCCTTTGTCCCTAGCTAGGATGTTTGTTAAGTGCAAGCATGAATCTATCCTAATGGTTTAAGATTTAATCAGATATATTTAATTATTATTAAAACCATGCTTAGATTAAAACAATGTTTAAGATATTTTAGAATAGTTAGCTTATTCATTAGTCCTTACTAGTTTCTCTAGATTATAACATCAAGCTCATATTTCAACAATCCATGATCAACCAATGTTAAAAAGTCATACCTAAATTTTTAAACTATGAAAATCTTAGGTAGTTAGATAAAACTTGAGCTAAGGATTTTCCAAAATGACTTATTCAAAATCAAAGAACAAAGTAAGAGAAAACAAACAAATATAAATAGACACTATACACAAACCAGGGGCAAAAAAGAAAAAAAGTAAGAAAGAAATAAAAAGAAAGAAACTAAACTAAGCCCTATAATAAATACATAAATTACTTAACTCCAAAATCAAATGGAAAATAATTTAATCTTCTACATAACCTTGAACCATGATTAATTCCATTCAATGGCCTCTTCTTGTGGATAAGAGCACTTGTATGCTTGTGTTTTATAGGTGATGTAGATTGGTTTCCTATCAGCATTCTCAAATGCATAGATTGAATATATGAATCTAAGACCCAATAATATTCTTCCCAAATTAATATACTTTGTAGTAAGAGTGTTAATTCTACTTCATCCATAGATAAATAGTGGCTTATATCATCTTTACCCAATAATGGTAACTCAGCTAGTACCCTTAGACTAATGTCTTTATTGGGTTCTTTCTAAGGTGGATGTGGATTACCAATATTTGTATAAAAATATTTCAAGTCATACCAAAATGTTTCTTCATCATGATCAACAAAAAGGAGTTCATCTAGAATCTCACCATCTAAAACATGTTCATCACATATTTATGACCTTTTTATGGAGTCATATGAAGGCTCTAGATCTATCATGCTCAGCTCATCTTCATCCTTTTCAACCATAAGTACTTCAGTGACATCCTCAAGAACATCATTTTCTCTAGCTATAACTTCTTTCAATAAATATTGGTATAAGTGTCATGGTCATCTTCTTTAGCAGTTTCTTAATTCTCATCAATGTCTTAATGTAAAGTGTCCTCATAGCTATCTTCTAAAAAGAGGTCAGCTTGCATTTGATCTTGTTCATTGGGTTGCTCATCTTTAAGAGGTGTTCCTTCTTCTAAATAATCTTTAGGTTCACTTTCCTCTTCAAATGAAAAATCAAAAGCCTGTACAAAGCTACATGTCCCTGCACCATTGTCTTGACTAGGCACAATTTCATAAGTCTCTTTCATAGTGAGATGCTTCAAAAATATTACAATGATTAGTAAAATCTACATCACAGAGATTCATTTCATGCATGTTTTCAGATGAATCATTATTATTTTTTTGAAACTTAGGTTCATGTCTTTTTTGATTTGCATTAGAAATGGCATTCAACATAGTCAAATTAAGATTGACATTTGGAATGGTATGAGCTATTTGACCCTGGGGTTGCATTTAGTCATTTATTACCATGGCTTTAGCATAGGCTAAAACAAAAGTATTAATGACTCTAAAAGATATTTTAAAAAATATAGAAGTCAATGGATCTAAAGCATCCTTATAAATATCTAAAGCTAAATCCTTGATAAGTATATAAAGAGCTATAGTTATATTAAGTATCTTTTGAAATCTAGCATTACAATTTTAATGGTTTCATTTGAATCCTTCTTCATATTAAGGAATTATTGATAAAGGACATATCGATTGATGATCTTTCCAATTGATCAACAAAATAATTATCAAAATCATTCCAACTGATAATGAAATCCTCAATAAGGTTAAGAAACCAATCATATGCCTCATCTCTAAGAGTAAAAAGAAATAATCTATAGGCAACATCTTCATGAGTAACATTTAAAAATATTAAGGCAACCTTAAAGAGCCTGATGTGCTCCTCAATAGTAACAACACCTATAGGAATAAAAGAATAAAAATACCTTTAAATATTTTGAGGAAGATCATGTACTATACCTGGCAAGTTGATTGAATTACCACTTAGCCAAGCCATACCTTGAACACATGAGTAACTTGAACTAGTGAATTGTTTGAGACTTTGGGAATTTTGGTCACCCAAGCCTCACCTTAGGTAATTCTAGCTTGTGACCTTAAACCCTATTTAAAATATGATGCATCAAACTAACCTTTACAAAGTACAATGATTAAGTTTGCATGTTATGCCAATTATGCAAAAATATGTGTAAAGCACTACTATCTTTAATTAAAATAACTTAAAGATACATCTATATTGATGAATGAGAGGAATATTTACACCTTTAAGCTTGAATGAACTCAAATTTGAAAAGAACTAATCAATATTTTTATAAATTTGCAATTACTAACCTTAAACGTGGGGAATACACAAAACATGAACTAACTTTGTATGAATATGCATGAATCTTCAAAGAATATCAATCTTTGGCTAAAATAAGCCCAAATAATAGTTTGAAACCATAAATATTGATGATATTTACACAATTATGCTCAAAGAAGCATAAATATGCAAAGAATACATCAATATTTGATCAAAACACACCAAATTTAGCAAAGATTCTACAAATTCACAAAGATCTGACTAGGACCTCCTTCTAACACTAGTGAATCTCCTCTTGTTGATGCCTAAATGTGTACCACAAGTGCCCAGAGTGTTAAGAAGTGCTTTTCATTTTATAATTCTAGGAATTCAGTGCATGAGTTATGGGTTGTGATAATCCTATTATCTTTTGGTGGAATAGAGGTATAACAAGTTACTATTTCATAATGTTTATAAATTTGGTGGTTAGGAGCCACCATGGCCAAATAGTAGATCTATGTAAATATTCAGTATACTATGATATGAACAGTGAATTATGATCAAGAACTAATCTAAGATGGATATTTACAATGACCATTAAACTAAAGTGATCAGGTTAAAAAATAAGCAAATGGAAGGGTAGGGTAGAAAGAAAGATGTTATTGGTCTTATTTCAAACATTATGACAAAGTTCAGATTTCATCTAGATATGTACTTAACCAATGTGTAACATGAAACAACTTAAGCCCAAATAACATCACACATCAAGCAAAATTTTAAGGACTATGATAAATAATGTAAATTAGAACCAAGCTTACTCTAAAGATTTACTCCTATAAGAATATATCTGATGCACATCTACAAATGTAGAGAAAATTAAATGAACCAAACTAAGGAACCTTTAATTAACCTAGCATTATCACAAGTTAATAAATCTATAATCACATGTACACACCAAGAATCCATAAGAACCATTCAAATCTGAAAGTGAAACCATACAACTGAGAGAGAAGCCATATAAAACTTCACACAAGTAGATACTAGACAGTATTTACATAATTCCTTGCTTATATTGATTGTTCCTAGTTTACAAATTAATTTGGTTCTAATAACTCCCTCCCTTTTACAAATAGAAATGATTCTTTTATAAGATGCAAGTAAGCATGTCGATTAGTGATATCAAGTTACATTTGAAAATGTGTATAAGATAGCTATCCTTTTTATTATATTTTATAATAAATTATCATTTATAATGAACTGACTTATCGATAATGTGCTCTTAAAAATGCACATGTTTATACAAAAGAATATCCCATTTTAGAATATTATATAATGCTGGTTACAAAAGGAATATTTTTTTCTAATCTAGTTTTGGGACATATTGGCTGATGAAGTGCTCCATAATTTTTATTTTAGGGTCATTGTTATTCATTGATACTTCCTAATATAGGCATGGTCCCATATTTAGGCTGAAAATCCTATTTAAACTACTCATTAATGGATAATAACTCAACTACTTTACACAGATAACAATTCAGGCTCTCTTTTGCATTACCAGGTCTGCATGGTCTTCGATTTGGGCCATTTCACTCATGTATCATTTTCATGACATCCCTATGTCATTATATTCATCACTATCCAAAATATAAAAATTGTATTTTTAAAATTTGGATCCAAGTAGTTGTGTTAAAATTGACATTTGTATGGTCGTCATTTGACATCTATGTGAATGTTTTTGATGATCACGTGATCTTTAATTTTAAACACGTCTAGGGGAAAATTTACCATATTAAAATTGATGTTTGTGTGTTTGTCAATTGACATCTATGAGAATATCTTTGATGGTTGTGTGACTGTTAATTTTTAACACATTATGGGGATTGTATGCTATGTTAAAATTGACATTCACATGACTATCATTTAACATCCACAAGAACATTATTGATGTTCATGTGATTTCCAATTTTAAACATGTCATCAGTAATGGTCACTAACTTCAATTTTATGCTCACATAACCATTATTTTATGTCTATGGGAATGTCATTGATAGGTGCGTGACCATCAAATTTAAGCTCATCTTCAGGACTATTTACCCAGTTTACCACTTGTCATTTTTTGGTTCATTATACACTTTGCATGTGCCACACATCAACTATTTAGTGCTTTTGCAATTTGAACTGAGGGTTCAAGGTTATGCCACTTAGTAGTCTCATAGGAGCTCATAGGTTCATTAAAAGGTCTACATTGATTTCACTCTGTTAGATCTTGGTCATCCACTTAAATGTGGGACATTGATCCTACATAAAAGAACATAATTTAAGCTCAAGACTTGGGATAAAAATATTAAGCTAAGTTCTAAACATAATATATGGGACCCCATGAATTTAAAATTAACTAGGCATGAATATTTTGGACCAAGGTTATAAACATAGAATAAAATGATCCCATGAATAATTGAAGGGACCAAGCATAAGGATTTTAACCTAATTTTTTTTAAGCTAGGCTAAACATAAAAAGGACCCTATGGAATATGACTTAGTATAAGGTCTTAACCTAAGGTTTCATTGTATAAATAAATATGATAGAACTTTGGGATAAGGCCTTAGGCTAAGTAATAAAAGTGACCCTGCATTTTCACTTGGTAGGGCATTTTCCTAGGACAAAAGTCCCTAAGGGCACTTCTCATGGGGGAAGGGCACTTTCAAAATCCCAAGGGATAATTGAGGAAGGGAAAGGACCATTTCAAATATCTTGAAGTGTAATCTCATAGGGCAAATGTCCTTTTTGAAACTTCTAAAGGGTGTGTTTGGAAGACAAAGTACCGCTTACAAAAATCCCAAAGGATAATTGAGGAAGGCAAAGGACCTTTTAAAAATAGATGAAGGGCATTCCTTTTGGGGAAATTGGTGAAGGGAATTTTTTTGGGGAAATTGGTGAAGGGAATTTTTTTTTGGGGAAATTGGCTGAGATAAAATATTTGACACATTTCCCTTGAAGATCAAAATTTGTCAGACAAAATGTCTAAAGGAAATGGAATGTTCAAAATAAAAGTCTCAAAAGGGAAGATCTATTGGACAAAATGTTTGAAAGAAATGTTGAACAAAAAACCTAAAGAATAATTGGCTTAAATAAAAGCTTTGAAGGAAAATTAGCCTAAACGTAAATTATGAAGGATATGTCTCAAGGGCTTGAAGGATATTTTTATAAAATCCAAAGGGTATGTGCCCTTCACAAATATCCTAAAGGATAAGCTTCAGTAAAAATAATCAGGATAGAAGTCTGAAAGCACTTAGATAAAGTATCTAAAATATGAACCTCGAAGGGTAATTTGTTTAGGTAAAATTTTTGATGGAAAATCTTGAAAAGACATGCCCAAAATAAGAAACCAGACAATTAGAAACATAAAAAACAAACTTTGCACTTAGACTAGACCACATGAATAATAGAAAGGCTAAAAAAGGGGGCTTGAGACATAAAAGGGACAAAGGATGGATGTTAGACTAAGGTTTGGTCATGTTGAAAAACATGACTAAACCTTAAGAAATAAAAATAAACCAATCCCATAGCATTATTAATTTTTCCCCAATTAATTTTAAATAAAAGATCCCACCAAATTAAATTTGAAATAAAAGGTCTAGGCGAAACATTAGACTAGGTTTCAAAATATTAATCGATTATAGATTAAGGCTAGTAAAATATCAATTAAACATTGAAGTATAGAAACCCTAAGCATGTTTTTTCTTAGATGGGCTTCATTAAACCTATAACTTGAAACACAAATATCCAATGTTAGCATTTTAGATAAAGGCAAACTAGAACCATGAATAAATAAGTCCGTCAGACCATGGTGTGAATGATCTTCAAATTAAAAAAATGTGTAATCATGCTAATGATATTCTAACCAAGTGGATTTTAATATTTATGGAACAAATGTGCACAATTTGACATGAGGGTCCCTATTTTTTAGAAATGGGGGTATGTTTCCCTTAACACCATGTATTTTGTCAATTGATGGACATTAATTCATTATATCTTAGCCTCAAAATTGAATTTGATCCTATGCATTCTATATTTGGAAATTGTTCAAATTAAGTAACTTGTTTTGTTAATAGCATATGGGGATAAAGAATAAATATGATCCAATATTTGTTTAAAATTTAGAGGAAAATGAAACTATTGCTCAAGTTTATAAAGATGCAGGATGGTTCAAGTTTTCTGATAATTTCTAAGGATTTTATGAAACAACTATTGAATAATTTGTATAAAACATCAATGAAGGAAATCCATAGTGTGGAATATGTGAATTCAAGTGTGTCCTACCACCATCATTCAATTTTTTGTTATTCTAGAGGGGAAAGACTTTGCTGACACTATAACTCCCTATGGGGAACTAATTAAAATTTTATATAAATAAGAGGAACTAAAACTTAAAATTATTTATAATAAATAAGGGAAAATTAAAAGATTTATTAGAGACAGTCTTCTAGAGCCATGATAGATAATAGTTGTTTGGGTAATGAAATATTTTACATGTGAAGGTAAATATGCCATTGTAATAAAGACTAAGAATGAAAATGTTGAATCATAGTAGGTATCAATTATAACATACTAAATACATGGTTGATTTTCCTATTTTTATATATTCTTCCCTAAAATTTATGGCTAAGAAGTTTAAAAAATAAACAAGGTCTCCAAGTGTCATGGCCTAGTTCAATTAATCTACAAGTATCATTTTCTTAAGAAGCCAAAAGGGGAAGAAAAATGGCTAGAATTTATGGAAAATAAGCATAAGATTTAGATAAGTGCTTCAAAAACCTCACCTACTATGTAAAACCTTATCTTGGAATAAAGGGTTAGAGGAAATACATAAATAAAAAATAACTCCAACAAGCAGACCTAAGATAAAACTTAGTATGGAGTTGTAGTCTAGATTTGGAACCACAATCCTAGGATTCCTTATCTCTAAATCTAGATCAAAATTATAACACATTAACAATGTAGATAATCCTCTCCCTAGGAAATTTATAATAAGAAGACTTTCCCTGACACCCCGTGAGGACTCTGAGGAAGAACACACCATAGTTTAATTTATACACCCTCCATCAAACTAGTGTTTTTAACCACATGGAAGAATAATAAGGAGTCAATGAGGCTTCTAAACCATTTGAATTCCTTATGCCATAATAGAGAAATTATAAAAAATTAAAAGTACCCATGCAACCATAAAAATAAGGGAAACCTATCATCCCTATTGAAGAATAAGTAACCCTTCATGTACTTGCTTTGTTTAATGTTGAATTTTTATTACAAATGCAAAAATAAGAAATTGATTCCATAAAACAAATCCTCAAAGGAAGGTATAATTCTATCCTCTCCATATAACAAGGACTTAAAGAATAAAAAATACAATTTATTGCATTTGAGGATAAAATTAAATAGTTGAATGAGGAACTAGGGAAAAATAGGTAATAGGCATTAGTGTCTTCTCAAGAAAAAGAGATAAAAATAAAATATTTAGAAGATACTCTTAAATTAAAGGAAACTACCACAAAACTAGTAACACAAGGATTTCAAAATTTCATTGTTACTTTTCATCAATAAATTATAGATGCAAGAATGAAAAATGAGGAGTTACAATCTATAGAAAACACAACTGGTATAACTTAAAAAAATAAAAGATAAGGATGTGCAAATTGATTTTGTGTTTCCAAAAATAATCACTAGAAGGGGGTTGAAATCATGGATAAATAGGTGTTATTTATTGAGAATTTTTTAGGAATAAAATTAAAAATTAATATACTAACTTAAGGAAATAAAATAACAAATTGAAGTGTTTGAAGGTAGATTGACTGCAACTTATCAAATTGGGGAATCTCTTCCTACACTTTCCCATTTCTATGCTCTATTTTTGAGAGAAAAGTTCCTCAAATGAAAATTATTAAGAATATCATGTAGGCAACCACATGAAATTTGATGATGAAAAATAATTCATGGAGGCCTATGTGAATAGTAACACTCAGTTACAGAATTCACTATTTAAATTATATTTACAAAAATTCCTCCTTGGCCACATAAAAAAAATTATGATAAATATTTTTGTTGGAGAAGCCAAAATAAGATATTTTTCACTATTTCATAAACAAAAACATGGGATGATAGGATGAAATCATTTGATGGATAAGAATCCAACATAAGCCTCATGATGAGACATGATGAGATGTGGAAGGCTAAAGTAGAGGAAAATAAAGGACATGCTGATACTAACAAAGATATTTAGGAAAAGTTTATAGAGGAATATGATTATAATAAACTCATAGAGACCCTAAATCTTAAAATATATGAGAGACATGTAGGATGACCTATAATATATTAGGTCTAATGGATATGATGAAACCACACACTGTCTCATCTAAAGCCAACAAGTAACACCTTTTGTCCTCCATGAACTAGTTTTAAAATTGATTTAGAAGTAATTAGGAACTTATAGCTTGTTTAAGGTAAAATATAGGGTATATATTTGGGTTTTTATTTATTAATAAATCAGGTTTGTATTTTCCTCTATGTTCTAACATTTCTTGGAAAATATATATGATATATTGTAAATAAAGTAATATCAATTAATGAAAAATGGAGATTGAAGCTTTGAACATGAAATCCTATAGTAAGATCAATTTTAGAGCATTTAACATATTTCAAGATTAGATCCAAACTATATTGAATCCAAAATTATCATATAGAGTTAGTGATAGAATAGTTCTAGACTATTACATCTTAGAATTTGCATGGAAATCTAGCATCAAATTATTCTAGGTAGCTCATGATTTTTATGCAATGACTATAGAAAAGGAGGAAAGATAGTTTTGTGTGACTAGATGACATGTCAATAATCATGATGCATAAAAAGGCCAAAATAATCTATTTTTTAATATTGAATAAGTGAAAATAGGACCCTCTCAATAAAATGCAAGAAATTAAATGATGATATTTTAAAGTATTTAGCAAATAAGAGAAAACCTTGAAATAGTCAAATCCATTTAGTACTCTTCCACACTTCTCTCGTAAATTGTTGGGATGAGTAATAGTATAATCTTAATAAGAGTATTGAATAATACACTTTCCCATGTTTTGTTCTTAAAATAATAAGATGCCTAGTAGTATTTGAATAGGAATATTTTAGGTTTGTTGTAGGCATCAAGCTCTACACCAAAGGATCTTACTTGAGTTAATACATTGGCACTAGATTTTTTCCTTTATTTCCAACATTATTGTTATATGTTCTACATAATTTTAATGGAATCAATACTCCTTAGAAGTTCTAAGAACTAAAAGCAAATTTTACTAAGTTTACTTTTAATTCATTCTTAAGAGAATTAAAACTTTTCATCTTAGGTCCATGACCCTATACTAAACATAACATTATTGCTTTATACTTTAGATGAGAACTTTTTCTTTCAACATAATTGTTGACCCAATTTTGCCCCTCAGGTAAAATCTCGATCACTTCCTACACCTACTTTGCACAACCAGTCATTTCAAGGTGCAAGGTCCACCTTCAGGTTTCGACAGCGCCATTGCAGAGCATTGGTCACAAAAGGCAGTGAAAGGCAGAGTCTTCAAACGTCCACGAGAGAAGAGAAAAAATGGAGTGTTCGACACTTAGATAAAAAGAGGGCAGAAAGAATGCAGAGGGTGGCAAAATCGCCGCCCACAACAAGGGCAGGCAAAATGAGCCCACATACACACATGCAGAGGGCAAAAAATTTGCTGCCCATAACACAAGAGGCCGTTGACATCGGCCAACGTCGGCAGAACCGCCGCCGTCGGTAGCACAACAGCAGGCACGAATAGAAAAAAGTCTCGCCCTAGGGCAGTGAAATGGAAAAGCCCGCCCGATGGCGGCGAAAATGAAAACCCTGCCCCATGGCGGGGAAGGAGAAAGGGCCGCCCACATGAATAAATTGCCAAATTCACCGCCAACAACACAATACTACCACCGTCGGCAGCTTACACGAACCGACGTCGGTAAGACTATCATCGTCGGCAGCTTATCGGCCGACGTCGGCATAAATCCTACATGAAGACCATGCAAAGGGCAACAAATTCACTGCCCACAATAGATGGCGGTGAAATTCACTTGCAGTGCACAAGAAAAAACCCGCTCAGCCGCCGGAGGAGAAGACCAGCATGCAAAATGAGGCAACAAGCATGGCCTTGGCAGAATTGTGACATCATCAATAGTATTTTTTCATGCTTTCCAATGAGACTTCTCTCGGCTCTTCTGTTATAAATACAGGGACTTAGTCATTTTCTAGGGATCTTCCTGACTTTTGTAAAGAGCACTGCTCTGCATTTTCTCCACCTGAATCAAATAAAAATACAGTTTTTTACCTCTTTCTTGGATGGATACTCTATGTATGTTCTGTATGTTTAATCTGTGTTCAGTCATTTCCTTTTAAATGCTCTCATAGGTTTTAAAATACTAATGTATCAGCTATCTACAGAATGTCAGTTTGCAGCTTACAGGTGAAGAGTTCCATTTAGGGTGCAGAAACAAAGGAGGTCACTTACAGTATGCATTCCACAACATCTTGGTGAGTCCCTGTTTCCTATATCTTTCACTAGAACCTCCCTATCATCCCAGCAACCTGGTCTTTTCTGCTAAGTTTCAGTGTATGTATGTTGCATTTATTTGATTCTGAGAGTGGATCTGGAAGGTCAACCTTTATTTTGGTGTATCACCTCTTTTAGAGTAGGTTGTTTGTTTTCATGCTTTTTCTCTCTCTTTTCATCCCCCCCAGTATACCTATATACCTATATTTTGTGCTACCTAAAACAAACAAGATACATCAGAGGGAACTAGCCCATATCTAGAGACTCTCCTCTCCTGCTTCGCCATCCCACAGGCGAGAGAGGAGTTTCCATGTTGTGGGGAGAGGGCAGGAATCTGCTTTCCTGCCGCTGGGTGCACTTTTCAGTGTCAACAGTTTTGGCACGCGCAGTGGGACCATAATTTTACCAGTTTCCAACACAGTAGATTTTAGGATTGATGCTGGTCCTACTACAGTGATTTTCAAAGATTTCTAGCATCTGGAGACTCCACTGGTAAGAGCTCAGTGCTTTATTTTGAGACCAGTCACTTAAACTTCTATGCCAAAGGTTACCACAAGGTCAGCTTCAAGAAGGGTCCCCTTTGAGTTCATTGAACTACCTTTAAACTCTGCTAAAAGGCTCAGGTTTGGAAGAATTCACCCTTATCCACTAGTAAATCCTCCTAGACCTGTTGCTAGGAACACCAACCCAGCTCAGCCACAAATACAACCTATCTCGGCCATGGCATTGCCTTTTGCAGCTTTTCGTGGTGAGAGCCCCTTAAACCTCCCACGCTATGATCCAATCCCAGGAATAGCTCTGAAGAATGTGCCTTCTTTTGATGGAGTGGGACCTATTACAGTTGTTGAGCATATCAAAAATATTGCCAATCTTTGAAATATTCACGACATAACAGAAGAAAACATTGCCATCAGACTGTTAGCCTTGTCTCTGAAAGGGAAAGCTCTCGACTGGTACGGCACCTTGCCTATGAATTCCATACATTCCTGGAACAAATTGGGCACCCATTTAACTGATCGTTTTGGGAAAAAAAGTGATGGCCTCTCTCTTGCTGAGCAACTGGCAACTATAAAAAGAGCTCCACATGAGTACATGCAGGACTTCAACACGTAGTTTCAAAAGACTTGGGATAGAATTCCCATCCTGGTAAGGCCGACCCCCAGCTACACTTTCTTGTACTATCTAAAATCATTAAATAGTGATATTACTGTGATGATCCAATCTATGGGGGGACACATACTACCAACTGCATATGACATAGCCATTGCGGCTGAAAATTGCTTGGTTCAAGCCGAAAAAATCCCCCCTAGACCTCATATGCCACTTTTCCCAGAACCGCTCCCCCCAATTCAGGCTGTCGCTCCCATAATTGCTCCCCTACCTGTCATTGAGAAGCTAGCTGCTTTTCCATCCAATGAATTAAATGAAGTTAAGGGCATGTTGCAGAGCATGTCAAACGAACTTGTTGCCCTTAAAAGGTAGCAAGCTCAAAGCAACAAGCCAAACCAGGGTTATCAGAATTATGGCCATGCCCCTAGACCCCCCTTTCAAAATTATAACCAAGGTCAGGGGTAGCTCACTACAACCAGGCCTTATCAAAATTATAACTCAGGCCCCTCTTCGTCATCTAAAGCTATGGTGCCTACTCAGAACAATCTAGTGCAGGAGCAGCCAGGTTGTTTAACCATGGGACAAAGTCAAGAGCAAGCTGTCCACACGAATGACATGATGAATTTTTTCAAGAATTCAGAAAATCAGACTGCTAATTTTTCCAAATTTTTTGAGTCTCCAGCCCAACCCAGCACAAGTAACAATCAAACTCAACCAGATTCTACCCTGATAAATCATGAAGAGGGTGAGCTCTGTGCAATTAATTATGGGGGCGCTACAGGCAATCAGGGTGATTGCATTACAGCCAACACAAGATTTAAAAGAAGAGCAGTTGGAGAAGTGCAAGCTTCCCCTCAGGCAGCAATGAATCCTCCATCACCCCCATTTCAAAAGGCCCCAATTGGTAGACAACCATTTGCACCTCCAGCTCCTCAGTCTACAGCTCCAGTCGGGATCAGCCCAAAGGAAAACACGAAAGGAGTCAGTCCCCAAGTTAATATAGTTGATCAAATGAAAAAATTGCATGTGACCATTTCTCTATGGGATTCATTGTCTCTTTTGGGACAAAAGGAGGTATTGAAGAAAGAATTGCATGAGCTAGATCGCCAGGCCATCCCAATGGACACTAATAACATTCTAATGACAAATAGGCAGCCTTCTACTTCAAGTTAGGTAAAGAAAGAAGAAAAGACTCCACCTTTTTATGTATTTGTGATCATAGGGGATTTCTTAGTACATAATTGCATAATTGATAGCGGGGCCAGCACTTCAGTAATGCCCAAGTGTATTGCTGATAAGATGGGGTTAAAGTACGAAGCCATGAACAAGGGAGTCTTGCAACTAGATGGAACACCTACAAAGACAGTCGAAGTCCTGAAAGGATTAGGTTTAACATTGCATGTCTTCCCGACATTCTCAATCCCTCAAGATATAGTGGTAGTAGACGTTCCTCCATATTTTGCAATCTATTTGTCAAGGGACTTTACGTCCAAGATAGGGGGCTATCTAGCAGCAAATTGGTCATACCTGGTTTTCAGAACCAAGTATGGAACTAAAGTGAAAATCAAATTTGAGCCACTATACAAGGACCACCTAGAGCCCTATTCACCCAAGGCAGTGAATGTCAGTTACACTATCATTGATCCAGAAGACTCTCAAATGGACAAATCTTCATCTTCTGCTCTTGAAGGAGTCGCAGATCTACTCTTGGATGAGTGGGGAAGCGATAACTTCGAGCACGATCCTTATAAGTTTATTGAGGAGGTAGACCTTGGAGTCTATTGCTTGCATGAAGAAAGTGCCGTCATGCCCAATATAATGAAAGAGAACAAAGAAGACCTTGGCATGTGGTAGCTATACTTCGACGGTTCCAGAAGCAAACTAGGTGCTGGCGGTGGGGCAATGTTAGTCTCCCCTTCTAAAGAAAGGTACTTTTCAGCTTTTTGTTTCCATTTCTCTTGCACATGTAACGTTGCAGAATATGAGTCTTTGATTCATGGACTTGAGTGGGCAAGAAAGAGAGGGATCAAAAAATTGCAAATCCTGGGGGACAGTGAACTAATAGTGAACCAAATAAGAGGCCTAAACCTGGCCAAGAACTCCTTACTAAATTCTTACAAGCATAGAGTCTGGGACTTAATGGAAGATTTCCTTGCTCTTAACATTACCTCGATTCCCAGGGAACAAAATAAGCAGGCTGACAGGCTGGCAGCTGTTGGCACCCAATTTGATGTTTCAAAAGAGATAAGCAGAGGTTGTGGTTCATGCCATTTAAAGGTGGTGGTTCGGCCTTCGATTCCAGACAATGTTACAAATTGGCAGGTCTTCAAAAGTGACCAATAGATAGCTCTTTTCCTACAGAAAGAAGCTGAGTTTGCAGTCCACAATCAAGCGAAATTGTAGCAGCAATATGGAAATTAGATTGTTCAATTGAAGAACAATAAACTCCCTAAGGGTCTGGTCACACTTGAAAGTATTTTCAACGGAGAAGACCAACTAAGAGATGACAAAGCATGCATAACTACCAAAGAGGAAAATTATGAAAAAGTTGAAATCTTCAAGGACAAGTTACTAGCGCTTGGTAAGGTCTGCACATTCCAAGAAAGGCAAACTTTCATTCTACTGTGTCAGGAGTTTGCTGACGTCTTCGCCTAAAACTATAGCGACTTGAAAGGATTCGATCCAAGACTCGTCCAACACACCATTGAATTAGATGAAGGCACAAAGCCAGTCACACAAAAGCAGAGGCCTGTTAACCCAATGGTCGAGCTCCTTATGCAGAAAGAATTGGCCAAGTTGATTGAGTCCGGCATTATATTTCTGATCAAACATTCCTCATGGTTGGCTAATTTGGTTCCAGTTAGAAAGAAAAATGGGGAGATCAGGCTGTGCATTGACTTCAGAGACCTTAATAAAGTCTCTTTAAAAGATCATTATCCCCTTCCAAACATGGAGCAGATCCTCCAAAAGGTAACTGGTTCCGAACGCTTCTCCCTCTTGGATGGCTATTTGGGATACAATCAGATTCTGGTGTGAGACTCTGACCAATACAAAACAACCTTCACCACTAAATGGGGAACGTTCACCTACCAAAAAATGCCTTTCGGACTATCCAATGCTAGTGCTACTTTCTAACGAGCCATGGACATGGCTTTCAGTGGTTTGATAAATAAGAATGTGCTGGTGTACCTCGATGATATAACGGTTTTCTCCAAGGAGGTAGGACATCATATGAAGCACCTCAAACAGATTTTTGAGAGGTGCAAGGAATTTGGCATCTCCCTAAATCCAAAGAAATGTGTATTTGCGGTTCATGAGGAGAAAATTCTTGGCCACATTGTGTCCAAGGAAGGTTTGTCTATTGACCCAGAGAGAGTCCGCTCCATTCTGGAGATGTCCCTACCAAAGCACAAGAAAGGCCTTCAGAGTTTCTTCGGCTAGATAAATTTCATTCAGAGGTTCATTCTAAATTTTTATGAAATAGTTAAACCCCTAACCTCCTTGCTAAAGAAGGGTGAAGAATTCAAATGGAAAACGCCAAGAAAGGACAGCTTTGAAGCTATCAAACAGGCTTTGACCCAAGCTCCCACTCTAATCAGCCCCGACTTCAATAAAGACCTCAACCTCTATACCTTTAACAACGGGGAAGTAATATCTGCCATGCTTACCCAAGCAAACAATGATGACCTCGAGCAACCACTCGCCTTCTTCAGCCAAGGGTTAGAAGACTTTGAAACTAGGTACACCTATGTAGAGAAGCAAGTCCTGGCAGTAGTGCGCAGCCTGAAGAAATTTAGATATATGTTGTCGAACAGCAGGATCCATCTCATGGTTCCACATCCTGGCATCAAAGATTTATTGACCAATCGAGACTTAAATGAGAAGAGAGCAGGATGGATCACCAAGGTAATGGAGTATGACATAGACATCAAAATCACCAAGTTGGTGAGAGGAAGGGGCCTGTGTGAACAGCTAGCCGCAGATTTGAGACAAAAGGATGAGGACAGCTTGATGATCCATGACACAGCCACTGCAGAAGAACCAGCTATCATAAGAGATTGGACACTAGACATGAGGCGTTTCCTTCTTACAGGCGAATAGAAAAAAGTCCCACCCTAGGGCGGTGAAATGGAAAAGCCTACCCGATGGCGGCAAAAATGAAAACCCCGCCCCATGGCGGGGAAAGAGAAAGGGCCGCCCACATGCAGAAATCACCAAATTCACCGCCAACAGCATAATACTGCCACCATCGGTAGCTTACACCAACCGACGTTGGCAAGACTGTCGTCGTCAGTAGCTTATCGGCTGACATCAACAGAAATCCTACATGAAGACCATGCAAAGGGCGGCAAATTCTCTGCCCACAACAGATGGCGGCAAAATTCACTTGCAGTGCACAAGAAAAAACCTGCCCAGCCACCGGAGGAGAAGACCAGCACGTAAAATGAGGCAAAAAGCATGGCCTTTGTAGAATTATGACATCATCAATAGTGTTTTTTCATGCTTTCTAATGAGACTTCTCTTGGCTCTTCTATTATAAATACAGGGACTTAGTCATTTTCCAGGGATCTTCTTGACTTTTGTAAAGAGCACTGCTTTGCATTTTCTCCACCTGAATCAATAAAAATATAGTTTTTTACCTCTTTCTTGGATGGATACTCTGTGTATGTTCTGTATATTTAATCTGTGTTCAGTCATTTCCTTTTAAATTCTCTCACAAGTTTTAAAATACTAATGTATCAGCTATCTACAGAATGTCAGTTTGCAGCTTACAGGTGAAGAGTTCCATTTAGGGTGCAGAAACAAAGGAGGTCACTTACAGTATGCATTCCATAGCATCTTGGTGAGTCCCTGTTTCCTATATCTTTCACTAGAACCTCCCTGTCATCCCAGCAACCTGGTCTTTTCTGCCAAGTTTCAGTGTATGTATGTTGCATTTCTTTGATTCTGAGAGTGGATCTGGAAGGTCAACCTTTATTTTGGTGTATCACCTCTTTTAGAGTAGGCTGTTTGTTTTCATGCTTTTTCTCTATCTCTTTTCATCCCCCCCAGTATACCTATATACCTATATTTTGCGCTACCTAAAACAAACAAGATACATCAGAGGGAACTAGCCCATATCTAGAGACTCTCCTCTCCTGCTTCGCCGTCCCACAAGCGAGAGAGGAGTTTCCATGTTGCGGGGAGAGGGCAGGAATCTGCTTTCCTGCCACTGGGTTCACTTTCCAGCGTCAACAATAATGATATATTTTAACTTGTTAATACTCAAATGATCCATTCCAAATATAAAGTCAATGGTCCTCTAACACAATCTGCCTTGATTTGGAATAACCATTGCTATTAAAGAATTTAATGACTTAACTGCACACAACTTAATTCCAAGTTATTTTAATTATATATATATATAATATTTAAATATCATTATCTATAACTTAAGTTCTAAGAGTGTATAAAAAGTTGTCCAAATAGTCCATTATACTCCAATAGTAATATAACAGTTTTCAATTGGAATTTTTGTCCTATAATAATATTTAGAAGATATATTTCCTTGAACACTTTTTAGTTTCTTTTAGTTTAATCCATATCAATGATTTCAATAACAATTACAGTTATTCATGTATTAATATAAACCTTATGAATTTTGTAGTCCCTTTAAAACACCAAATTATAATTATAATTGACTATGTCCTTATTAATCCCTTTAAGATTATTGGCATAAATATCTTCTTTGGAAGTTTTAAATAGAGTCTCATTAGTTAGTCCATCCCTTCAATGGAGATTTGGATAGTTTAACGTACTTTCAAATTCATTGTTTACACTCAAGGTTATATGTCACAACATAGTGATTTTTCAATAATGATCAACACAAATTACATTTTTTATATAGATATTAGGGTTTAATGGGTTCCCTACCCAATAAAATTTTTAAAAAACCAACATAGTTGGGTTTATCAATGTAATCGATAATACCAAAGCCAAAAAAATAGATTAGATAGATAATAAGTGAGAAAAACAACCAATCTAAAGAAACAATGGCATCAACAACTTGATGGGATTCAAAATCCATACACCAAACTACATTGAGACAAAAACTATCTCAACACACCCTACTTAGGGAACTACTGGTTTTTTATGTGATTAAAGTTCCATGTGACATATATTCTTTTTAAAATCATGATTTTTCCTATTAGATACATTTGTCCATCCTTTAGAATCATCAACCATATTATCCTACCGATAATAGACTAAGCTTGAATCCAAGGCTTTCATAGAAGTTTCCCCTAAATGAGAGGAACTTAGAACATGTAAAGAGTGATCCGATGAACTCTGAGGGGTTAGTAAAGTATAAAATTCCAAAATATAGCCCATTTTATTAGAAGAAACCTCCTTTTTAGAAAAATAAGAAGAGAATAACAACTCAGAGGATACCACTAAAAGAGGAGAGGAAACTTGTAATGATTATATAGGAGTAACCTTATGTATATCTCTAGAATTTTTATCCCTATCCTTACCAAAGATAGTTAGATGCTTGACATCAACATCTTTCCACCAAGTTCCAAAATTTCCAAAATTAAACTTGTTATTATGTTGACCAAAAAAATTATTAAAGTAATTGTTAGCTAAATGACCAAAAGCAAAGCATCTCATGCATATAAAATTTATTCTTTCATAATCGAAAATTTGAGTCTAGATTCTATCACCAAATTTAATCTTAACAAATTATAGTATCTTTTTGGATAAATCCATGGCAATGCACGTTCAAGCAAAAGTAGTTTGCATTCAAGATTCAATCTCTACAGTGAGGGAGATAAAATCCCCAAGAGAGCTACCAATGACCTAAAGAGAAGAGGCCTACCAAAATTACAAAGGAAAATAAGGGAATCTGACCCAAACTAGAGCAACACCAAAGGATTTAGTAACTAGGGTGAAGGTGGGGAACCATGGTTTCATATATAGAAAGGTTTTATCCCAATACTAAGGGCTTAAATGTAGTAGTTGATCTCTATTTCAAGAGGAAGAATAGATAATGATTAAAAACCCCTTAAAACATGGATGAATAATGAAAGTGGCAGCCATAAAAGGTTTCCAATATTTGGAGATCTAGGAATGAAAATCCACTATAGTCAGCTAATTTTTTTGAAATTGATAAATAATGGAAATAGAAGAAAATTAGGCTTCCTCCTTTAAAATTGCACTACCTAGCTCAAACAAAGGAACATCTAACCTATTTAGCCCTAGATGAATCTGAACATGAGGAAAATATAAAGAACAAGCCATCGAAGGAACCCTCAAAGGAGAGGAGGATAAATAATAAATTAGAACAACCATAAAATATCTTTGCACAACATCTAAAAAACTAGACCCTATTAAAAACCACTTAAAAACCTTAGAAAACAACTAGAGGTAGAAGTCATGATAAAAGCTTGAATTAAAACTCAACATCAAAGAATCATAAATATATCAAAGAAAAATCCCTAGTCCATTCTCCACCCAAGTCATCAGATCCTATGGATAGACATGGTAGTGCTCTTAGATGGCATAGGGTCAAGCCCTAAATGCTAGCAGGCTCAAAGTCACCACACGTTGCTCATAAAATTTTCCATGATAAGATGTCTAAATGTTGAGTACTAAAATTTTTGTAACCATAATGTCTTAACCAATGGTGAATAGTATCTATAGTCATGAATTGTGGACTTGCCTCATCACTTTGGACATAGGTTTCAAATGACATGATGAATCCTATCGTAATGAACACCGAAACAATATCCCATTACATTATGGATAATTTTCATGAATAACCTATTATAGATTATTGTAGGAACAATGATAGATAATGGAAATCTTAGGGAATTGACTCTGATACCTCCCACATATAACACTTAGCTCACTCACGGTTAGGCTATCATTATTTGGTAACATAAATAATCTTACTTGATTAATAATATTATTCATTCTAAACAAGTTTAATGATCAATAAATTATGAATTACTCAAAGTAAACTTGACTTCCTGATTTGTATTTGAAATATAACCAATATATCTTAAAGATACAAATATTATTTTTTACCACTTATGCTCATTAACATAAAAATATTCACATAGTCATAAGTAATTCTTACAATTGATTTCAAAAACAACTAATTAAACTTTAAATATCCAGCTAGTCCAAAGTCACAAACTCAATAATGAACTACTATTGGATAGTCATATTAGCTTGAAAACATATTTATGAATACATATCCATATTATAAGACAACCAAATAACCAGTGTAAGTTTGAAAATAAAATGCATCAACCTTCTAAATTTAAGCATTTAGCTTTAAAAGTTCCCTTATAAATATAACTACTTTGATAAAAATAAATAGATGTAAATAACAAAACAAATATTATATAGTTAAATTTCATAATATCAAATACTTCAATGAACTTGTAGGATTTTATATGAAAATGATAATACAAATAATAATGTGATATTTTGAACATCAACCTCTAACCACAATCATAGGTCAACTTGCATGTTTATCAAAATATAGAAGTTAAACATAACATTAACTTACATTATGTCACAAATATAATGAATGGAGTTAACTACATATACAATTTGACTTATTTAAAATCAACTATCAAAAGTCAATGATGAAGAAGAAGCATATCAAAAATATTTCACATGCAATCTAATGAAGCCAAACCTACCTTTCCAATCCCAATTAGCCCAACTCTAAGTGTCCCTAGACCACTCCAACCATCAATTGGATATGGATCAAGTAGAAGAGAAATGGTGGAGAAAGAATGATCAAAACACACTAAGATTGACATGAAAAAATAAAGTAACAGAAAGAAACAAACCACATGTTCATATTCCATCTCACCAAGATCCATTAACTTGGCATATGATTATGACTATGACTCATTCTTCTGATATTTTCAATTTATGAGCCATATTTTATTTGATGAATATAATATGATCAATAAATACATGTCATGTAATTATATTTTAGTCGTCATTGAATACCAATTTAATAAATACCAATGAGCTAGAGTAAAAACTCTAAGAAATAAGACAACAATTTTAACCAACTAAAAATGACAACTTAACACCCAATGTAAAGTTATGGGTCAAAGTTTGACCAAAATAGACTTTACTAGAAATGGAAGAAGATTTAGTTATCATTAAATAATTATAATAATATAATCAAAACCATAAAGATAAAAGTAGTCAACCGATCAAAACTTCCCAGCATAAGTCAACTTGTAAGACTTAAAATAAAATCAAATGTCATGATTAGAATCACACAAATATTTTGAACAAGATTGACTAAACCTGAGTCAATTCATAATGGCTAAATCATGAAATAGAATTGCATCAAACACAGTCAATCAAACAAATAATAATAAAATATTTTTTTCCAAACCCTAATGATCATTTCAAAACACTTGGAGGATCTATAATTGTCATTACCCCAATCATGGTTACAGTTTCATAATGCACAATAGGGTCTATCAAAATAAAATAACATTACCAAAAACCTAAATGCACATAACTAGGGTTTCAAAATATAAAGTGAGTTTACAAGCTAAACCCCAATCAAAAATGAATTATTGTGACCTTTATAAGATGGTGAAATAAAAATAACAATGAACCCAATAACCAATAATAATAATATCAAAATACATGTATATAGCTTATACCCACAACATGGCATGGATGAGTCATATAATGGTTGCCATATAAAACAAAACAAAAACTTAAAGTCATTCGAACTATTTAGGGTTCCACATATATATTTCTATGTACCTCAAAAAATATTAACAATTCAAATCAAATAAAAGATTATGTTTTTTTGCTACTCACAAAAACCAAGTTTGCATCATTAAAAATATCAAAAATACAACCTAGAATTTAAATACTTCACTTACTTGGAGTCCTACAATCAAGTATAGGAAAGAGCATCTCTTCTTCTCATAGGATTTCAAGATTCTACAAAAAATCAATACTAATCCATGAAATAATCCCCTTTTTCATCCAAATCTAGTTGACCCATTTTAAGCCAAATTGAACTCCAAAAAACTCTACTAAACTCCCACAAGGCTGACAAGATAAATGACTAACTTGAATTTGAGCCCAAAAATAACTCATGCAACTAACTACATCTTCATCTCCCTTGATTTCCATGCCCAAATTTTTGGTAGTGTCTCCCTAAAGTATAGGGCTTCCTAAACAAAAAGCAAAAATGACCGAAAAAACCTTTAAATGATTTTGGAAGTGTCTCGACCCCAATGTGAATCATGTAGAGAGCTAATGCCACACACTATCATCATAGTCCAATAAAAAAATGAAAATAACTAATGTCATTCCCCAAGTTGGTTGTGGCTTAAATAAACCACCTTAGCACAAAGCCAAGCTAAGACTTGATCCTTATAAATAATGAATGCCATAAGACTCTAAAATTGTACTGAAGTCCTTCAAGAATAAACATTAAGCCACAAACTAAAATGAAACATGTTTTAAAATGCCTTTAATAGTATCAAGGTTGATATAATTCATTAAATCCAAATAGGATCAAGACAATCATGCAAGAGACCAAAGATTCCAACACACAATGAAATTTGACTGCAAATACAAGAGCATCTAGTGACCAATGTAATGTCAAAATTGAAATGTCATAAATTAGATGAAACTAAATAGCAAATAATAGTCATAAGATTAACATAATTCAGCAAAATTGATAAGTTTAGAAGTCAAAATAATCCAAGTAAAATAATTATTGTACAAAATTTGAAATTGACAATTACTCATTTCATAATGAAATTGAACTTAAAATGATAAACAATCAGCATTTAAATCAAGTAAACTAAAAGTCTCAAGAAACAATAGCATCAAACTTAGTTTGTTGATAAAATTTACTATTTCAATTTCATTCATGTTATTCTTCCATATTTATTCATTGCTCAAGTTCAAACATAACCTAGCTCAAGTACCTATCCCTGAAGTCAAAGAATAGACCATCAGTAGTATGCAGACATTTAAAAGTAATAAATGTAACAATATCATTTAAATAATATAACTGAACTGAATAATCAATTAGTAACTCATTAAGCATAAATATCCAATGTTATATGAAAATTATATCAAATGATTATCTCGACAACAATAATAATGGATCGATATAGATCACAAAATTATATCTCAATAGTAAACCAAACAAATATGTATCGAATAGTTCACAACTAAACCATATCAACAAATGAAATAAATATAACTCAAATAGATTCATGACATAAAAATAATATTAATTAATTAATATTAATAATATAATACTAAATAATTATTAATTATTAATAAAATAAATATTCTTTAAATTTAATAATATCTTATTTAAAGCAATTGTTGGTGATTAATATATGATTATAAACTAATATTAGATTGCATGTTTATTGAAAGTACTTGTATGAAACTTTTAAATTGACATTTTGGATCAGCATCCATGATCCATCTTGAGTAAGAATAAAATATCTTAAACTAATATTAATTAATAATTATTCATAAATATATAATATTAATTAATTATTAATTGATAAAAAATAATATTAAGTAATACTTAATAATTATGTAAATTTATTAATTATTAATTATTTTAAAATAATAATAAAATTACATTTATATATTATTAGAACTAATTATTATATAATACCAATAAATTAATAACTAAAAAATATATATTAATTAATTATCCAAATAATAAAAAAATAAATTAAATAGTTATTAATTATTAAAAATAAAATTAATATTAATAAATTATTAATTATTTCAAATAATAATAAAATAATATTAATTAATTATTATAATTAATCATTAAATGATATTAATTAATTCTCAATGAGATGTAGAAGGGTTGGTAAAGTGAGTTGGTTATGCCTAGCCCCACCCAAGTTCGAATCTCATAGGGTGTTTAGTTAGATGTAGTTGTTTTGAGTTGGCTTAGTAGTTTCAATGATTGGTGTTAGTCATTTGTATTGGTTTACTAGTTCTCGAGGACTAGGCCCCCTTATTGTGCCCTAGATCTAGTTCGTAGCTCTGGTCAAAAGAGATTATCTATCAAAGAAATTGGTATTAATTAATTCATAGTTAATAATAGAATTATATTAATTATTAAAATAAAAATAATTTATTTTAATAATAATATAATATTAAATAATTCCCTAATAATAGGGTTAGAAGTAACACTAAAAAAGTAGGAGAGACAATTGGACTCCACCGTCTAGCCTTAATATTAAGCTCAATTTTGATGACATTACTAAAGGCAATCTTGGTATGGTTAGCACTGGGGAACATTCAAATATTCTATGGGTGAATTCTTACTTGGATTTAGTGAAGTGCTTGGCTCTTGCTCCAATAATGTCACTAAAACCAAAGCTCTTTAATGTGGTCTCTCTTTAGCAATTCAAAAGAATTGGATTAATTTAGAAATAGAAGGGGACTCAAAAGTTCTCATTACAACCCTCTAAAAAAGATCTACTTATAATTGGATCTTAAAGAATATTATGGATGATTTCAAGACTCTGTATAACAAATTAAATACTTACTTTCCCTTACACATCTTTTGTGAAAGTAACAAGCTTGCAGACCATATGGCTAATGAAGGTGTCACCCTCAATCAATCAGAACTAAGTCTTCATATGACCAACACACTCTCCAAGGGTTCTAAGGCTTGGAGGATAGAAAAAACTGATTCACATAACCACTTTATTAATTAAGATAATCATTAATCAGTCAAGGTCTAATTTTTTGGATCTACAAAGCATGGGGATTTATTACTAATAGTGGAAAATGATGATTATCAGGATTTGCATGCAATGCACGTGTCTTGTGGCATGGCATTTATCCCCATACACTCTCCACCTTAGGTATTATTCACCCTTATTTGATTTTTTCTCTTGGATCTATTATGATGTCTTCTCTAGTGGAATGGATGCAGGAGGCTCAAGCAACAAGCATCCCAGGTAGGCTAAATGTAAGGCCTCTATTGTCAATTTGATTAATAAAATTAATAATAGTTTGATGCATAACTATTCCTTAGAAGATGTCCACTCCTCCTTTCTAAGCTTGGTGGAAGATCTGAAGCTCTACCATCTACTTGATTTAGGTTCCCTCCTAGATAAAAAGACTCATTTTATGGCCCAATAAGAACTAGACTTTTGGAAACAAACCCTGCTAGAGGGTGTGAAGGATGAGAAGCTACTAAAATGGATGGCCATAAATCTACTTCATGCCTAGCTTATTTCTCATCTCAGTGATAGCTCCTTGATGGATTCTATGGAAGTAGTCATCAAAGCCATGGAAGATATTGGTTAGTCTATTGCTTGCTTGGACACCGTCAAAGTGCCTCAACTTATCAGCATTCAAACTATTCTCTTTAGTGATAGTAAATCTCATTATATTCATGTAGATGTGGATCATTTCAGGCACTTGATGGAAACTAGGCTTGATCAAATTTGGCCTCTGATAAAGGCAACGACTGAAGACAACATCTTTCAACACCAAAAGCTAAAGGTAATTTGTGAAAGGCTGAGGATTATACATGATACTGATGAGATTCATATGGTGGGCTCCTTGGCTAATATCAACCTTGAATAAGAAGTTCATGATGCTGGTAACAATGTGGACATAGTAATATCTGATGAAGATTAAATTTTAGTTCATTTTTAAAGTTCTACAGAGCTTCTTGCTCTTTTCTACTTTGGATACTCATGCTATATTCTCTTGGTTCTTATAGGTTATTTTGATTAAATATCTATAATAGACAATATTTTCCACTTTTTTCAAATTATCAAAAAATATAATATTAAATAATAATTAATAATATAATAATTATTATTTATTAAAAATAATAATAAAATAATATTTAATAATTATTATAATTAATCATTAAATAATATTAACTAATTAATAATTAATAATAAACTTATTTTAATTAGTTATTAAAAATAAAAATAAATCAAATTAATTGTTAATTATAAAAATAAAAATGAAATAATATTAAATAAATATTAATAATAATCATTAAATAATACTAATTATTAATAACATAAATGGTTTTTAAATATAATAATTACTTAGTTAAACTAATTATTAATAATTAATAATTAAGTTATATTAATTAATAATTATTAGAAAATAATATTAAATAATTATTATAATTAATCATTAAATAATATTAATTAATTATAAAATTATATTTTCAAAGAGATATAATTGGGTTGGTTGTGCCCATCACCACCCATATGAATCTTGTTTGGTGTTTGTAGGTAGAACGTGGCCCTTTGAGTTGACTCCATGGTTTCAGTAGCTAGTAGTGATTTTTTTTTTCATGGTTCCCAAGGACTAGGCCCCTTATTGTATCCTAGATTCGATTCATAACTCTAGTAAAAAAGTGATTATTATTATAAATAAAATTTTAAAATATATTAATTAATTATTTAAAATAATATTAAATAGTTAATCATTAAATAATATTAATTATTAATAAAATAAATGTTTTTTAAATTTAATGATTACTTAATTAAACTCATCTTAGAACTAGAGGCTTCAAAAAAATTAAACATTGAATTGATTATCTCGCTAGAGAAGGTGGATCCCTTGGTCATCCTCTCAGACTATGGTTCCCTTAGAGCCTCTAGTCCTACAAACCCTATTCTTAAGGGCTATCATGAGGATCTTAGCCCTGATAAGTCCCAATAGGAAGCCAACTCTCTTAACACCAGATTATGCTCAATCAAATTGAGCCTAAAAACCAAAGTTAGGGAGATAAGAATAATTTGTAAGGAGATTAAAAAATCCATTGG